>VYZV01026360.1:23288-46995 GCA_013401275.1 Pandion haliaetus | reverse complement strand
GCCCTCGCCCTGCCCCCGGCCCCGGCCTCGGCCTCACCCCCACCCTCGCCCCGCAGAGCCACGACGAAGCAGGGACAGACGGTGTGCCTGAGCCCCTCCGCACCCTGGGTCAAGCTCATCGTCACCAGGATCCTCAACAGGTGGGTGCCTGCCGGGGGCCCGGGCGGCTCTTGCTTTCCGTGCGGGGATGGGACGTGCACTGCGCAGCAGCTGACGCTAACGCGAGCCCTTTTGGAGGCCAGGCTTAGCTTTTGGCTGGGTGTCGGGGGAATAAGAAGCCACATTCTGCCATTGATTTCTACGGGGAAAGCTGTTTAGTTGTGCCACAAAGTTGCCCAAGAAGTGGTTGCTTTGTTGGGCAGAGCAAACCCTGCGGGTCAGGTAGAGTATCCACAGCAAATGCCTGATGAAATGCAAATCTAGCCGCAGTACTGGGCCAGTGTGGTCCACCATCACCATCAGGCACCTTTTCCAGAACACGCATCTCCTATCTGGGGCGTGCAAAAAGACTTAAGGAAAGATTTCCTGACTGGCTGTATAATCTGAATTCTGCCTGTTGCAGTTCACATAACCACCTCTGAGGGAAGAAACATCTCCAAATTAAGCCACCTGTGTCTGCCAGAAGATGCTGGGAAATCGATATTGGAAGATACTAGCCCAACTCTCTAGTTTTGATGAGTTTGTAGACCAGCTGTTCTGTGTTCAATCCCTCTAAGACTCTCCCCTCCCCTTAAATTTATTATTGCCTGTTCCTACGTATGTATTGATTGACTGAGCTAAAGTGACTGAATCCGTTTGATATGACAGCATAGGCTTTGCTAGACACCTCCTAGCAACCTTGCTGCACTTCTCACAGTTTGAGTAGCCCCACCTTTGTGCAAGCTCCTTCTCTCCAAATACAATTTGCCAACAAGTTCTTATAAATAGCATTAATATCCGAAAAGAAGACGGGTCCATTGTAGAGACCGTTGTGCAAATGTCTGCAGATAGTCCGATATACAGAAGTTTCAGTGGGTAGTGTTAAGGATAGTGGGTAGTCCTTCCGTGAGGAATAACAAGATCGCTGATTTTGAGTGCTGTCTGGCACTTGGCATTTTAGTGCCTGTTCAGAATTACACTGGAATAAAAACTGGTTGACGCAAGTGCAGTGCTGTGCTGCCATACTCAGTCTGCTGCCTCAGGTGCCTAAATGAGCCTTGGGCTCGATGTTTTGCTCAATCTGTTTTCCCACTATAACTTACTAGCGTTTACTGTAGAATGCTTAGGATCTTTTTGCACAAGATACTGCACAGTGAAATTACAGAAAACTTGCTCCTGAAGTCTCACTCTATTCAATATTTATGACAGTTTAGAATTTCCATAAAATTGTGGGGTTTCATGCTGAGATTGTTTTGATTTCTAGGAAGATAATGTTGGGGTTGGTTTGTTTGTTTTTAAATGAGTTTACATTTAATTATTTGGTATTTATGCACAAGATGTAAAGGAACAGTAAATGTTCTGAAGACGCTTCGATATTTCATATCTACTTGTATGACATACTGTCATAATTCATATAGAATAAGTAATTTCCTTACTCTCCTTTGGAAGAACGTATTTATGTAAAAAGGTGGATTTATCATGAAATGATAATGTAATGAAATACAACACAATAAAAATAACTTCTTGTTGAAAAATATACTGGATTTTTTTGTGAATTCCATGTTAAGATGGACAGGTGTGCTTGTGTCAGTTTGGCTAGCTGGGAAGCAGGGAAGTAGTAACCTCTATGCATGCCCAGGGGTTCCCGGGCACACGCGCAGTCCAGCTCTCTGAAGTGTCGGGGACACTTTGTACTGAGCAAAGGTGCTTTTAGATTCAGAGGCACATTAAACCCTTCACTCATAGCTGCCGATGTGAAGAGAGATTAACCCCAGGATGGATGTATTGAATCCAAATAAGCCCCTGCAATCTGCAGGAACTTGTATTCTGGTTTAACTTAAAGTGGGGCTGTGTTTAAAGTTAAACATGATTTGCTGGGTGGGAAGGAGCAACAGTGTCTGCTGTGGTAAGAAACCATGACAATTTACAACAGTGAGTTTGTTTCCAGAAAAAGAAATTGTTCAGGTCCCAGCTGTAACAACGAGCCCTGGCACCTTCTACAGCAAAGAATCTCCACCTCTGGATTCTTTTTTAGTGCACATTTTTAGTGCAGACAGTATCTTCAGTCACTAGGTACATAGTACTTATTTAGTGACAGAGAAATCAATTGCTGTTTGCTCATGAAATTCAATAGATCCTTATCTGAAGATAAAACTATATCTGGGCCTTGTTGACATGACTGAGAGTCATAGTGTTCTCCTGTGACACCTGAAGAAAGCTGGCTCATCTTCATAACACAGTCTAGCTTTTCTTTGAGAGAAATCATTGGAAAGCAAATTCATATGAACAAGGATTGTCCTTGTTCCTTACTTCTTCCTCTTTACCTAGCAAGTAACTGGATGTCACTTTTTTTAGCTGTGGACATCTTACTGAACTTTGAAAACTTCTTGATGTATAAAATAGCTTTTCTCTCAGTAATGCCAGAATTTAAAAGTCCAATATTTAGGCTGTTGTGGTAGGAGAAAGCATTACGTCACTCAGAAAAGGAGAAATCACTATATTTTTGTTTTTAGTGATACCATCTTCCTACTGTTGCTCTTGAAGGGAAAAAGTCTTACTATATTAAAAACCTTTCCAGGGAAAAGAATTTATTTTGCCTGACTTATCCATCAGATGAGTGCAGAAATTTAGAGTAGTAAAGGGCTAAAAGGATGTCTTGCATCTGAGAAAAACAATTAATCCAATTATGCAACTTTGCAAACATTAGAGAAGAAATTAGGGGGGAATGTAAGCTGGACAAAGCTACAGGGAAAAAAGCAATGGAGAATGGGAAGGGTTACTTACATTTATGTATATAATTAAATAAATGTCTATCAAAGGGTGGATTTTACAATGTGACAACTATGCATATATATATACACACACATCTACTTAGATCAACTGCATATTACAAAATCACAAAATGACTCAAATGATATATATTCTATACCCAGCTGGCTATTCCACTGGTTCATAATGTGAACTACCTAGAAGCTGAAGGTACTCAACTGACTAGTGTTACTGGTTCAGTCATATGGTGAAATCTGGTTGTAAGGAAAAACAGCAGTGTCCAAACGACTGCAATACTATTTGTCAAATGACAATATTCAAAGTCTTCCCCCACAGTCCGTATTGCTAAGTGAGGTGGAGTGATTAGTTAGTGTCTTCCCTGAGCACATTCTCCTTCTCAAAATTTATGCTAATATACTGTTTCCTCTTTGCATTTTTCAACCTTTTGCCCTCTTTTAGACTGTATTTCCCTTTTATTAGTGAGAAAAAGAGAAACTTTGCTCTTTTTCCTCTCCGTGGGAGTTCTGTAGGGGTGTAGGTCCCTGTGCCATTTGGCACCTAAGCCAAAGGTCCCCCTTTGTAGCGTTGCTGACTGAGAGACACCTGTGTGTTGAGGAGTCGGTGACCCACCTAACGCAGCTAACGGGAGTAGGCCCAGGCCTGCGCTGTGCTGCACTGCACATACAGCTTGGGCTTCAGGGCTGCACTGTACTGCATGGATCCCTCGGCTGCAGGGTAAATTTAGCCAGCTAATTGTAAGGGAGAGGTCTGCAGGGAGCTCCCACTCAACGCTGGTGATCAGCTACATGTCCTTGCCCTTATCTGAAACTGCAGCAACAAATTCTCATGTGAATATTCTTCTTATCTGACAGTAGAAATGATAAATAGAGTTGGTTTGTTTTTAGAAAATCCTCAAAAGTGCTTGAATGGGGTAACCTTTCTGCACTCAGGATCTGCACAGAAAGCTCTGCCCTGACTGGAGCCCTGTTTGATACCACACAACTTAGGGTTAGCACCATCTGAAGGGACGGGAAGACTACCTTTACTATCCTATTCTTCTATATAGTGATAGCTCTAAGAAAGGGCATTTTAGGCAATACTTGACAGAGAAAAACAAGAGCCTGACTGCCTTTTTTCCTGGCATGCTAATGGACTAGCACCTCCTGGTTCAAAACACCCTTCAGGAATTCAGGGAGGTCATTTTCAAACCCAGGCATACACAACACGTCTGCAGCTGCACCTACGCTAGCCAGCTTGATTCTTCCACACAGGTGATGTCAGCTCTACTGCAGACATGCAGAAAAACAGTGTCACCTGTTACATCACCATACAATGAGACCTCACTGCTCTAGGCAGTTTCTGATGAGGCTCATCCAGACGCTGAAGCAAGTCTACTGGATTTCCCACTTCTCCAAGCAGAGCAAAAAGTTCCCAAATAGGAAGCACAATGCCAAATGACCTCAGCCCTCTTCTGTCTCACCTCTAGTCACACCATGTTGGGCTGCAGAACCAGAGTTGTACTTGGCTTCTCCTTCCCTCCCTCCTTCCCTCCTACCTCTACCATCCAGCTCTTTTTCAATCATCCTACTCTACCACGGAAATGGATGCCTCCTTCCAAGACAGGACCAATGCAGTTCACATTTCCAGTGGACCTCATTATTATGCTGAAACTACTAGTCTACTCTCCTGACCATCCTATTGATGCTGTTTGTCTCTATAGGCCTAGAGTCCAACCTTGTTGGTTTTGCAGAGGTTTTTCCTGTTCATTGAGGAATTCCACAGGATACTCCTCCACTGGTCTCAGAGCACAAGTCCCTTGCCAGTCCCAGAACTTATGCCTTGCCTTGCACTGTAGTTGTTCTCCTTTAAGGATATAATTTTGAGATTATAAATTTTCAGGTGGTGATAACAGGCCCATTGGGCTGCAGATACCTGACCAGGAGGTGCAGGTTCCTCCACTCATTACAAAAATGTCGCAGAAGTGTTCAGATATAGCAGAGAGAGCAGCCCTGCAGTTGACACCTGCTGAAAATGCAAAAACACATGCCTCCACATTCTTTAAAAGGACTGAAGTCACACTCTGTGCAAATTAACATATGGACCAAAGCTGAAAGGTTACTTTGCAGGACATGGTAGCAACTTCTCAGAAAGACATATATACAGATACATATAGAACAAGGCTTTTATCTCGCTCCTTGCAGTAACCAATGATACTTTTCTGCTGTGAACTGTTCACTTCACAAAATCCCTAAAGTTTTCCGTTGTTTTATGAAATAACCTCAGTTGTAAAAATAATTTTAGAAATGTAGAGTGGCAAGCTTCCCTGTTTTTGAAAGCAAATGCTTTTCTAAATACATACTTTAGAAAAAACATTCTTACTTGTACTTTTGAGTTAATAATCCAAAATATTGTAATTAGGTACTTCTTAACATTTTTACCTATTTTTTCAGTCATTTTCTAAAATTAACAACATTTCAGTCATTTCATGAAACGACAATATGCAAGTACACGCACAAAACCACAAATATCTGTTCATTTGGTCAGCTACCACTCACTTGCATAACACAGAATGGTTCTGTATCATCAACTGGATAGAATTGAGTGCCTCAGTTTCAGGAATCCTTTCTGAATACAGTATTTTAGGTATATCAAAATCATCAGCAGTTCATTACAAGAGAAGGCAGGGCTGGACGGGGATTGAAAATAGCGTCTAGTGTGCCTGTCTGGTCATAGGCCAGGATACAGTGACGAGCAGTGTGGCAAATGCATGCTTTTTTTTTAGTACAGATCTGAATTTTCCTCTCAGGAGAGACACCTAGAAAGAAGTGGGAAGAAGAGATCTGAAAAAAGGGATGTATTCAATAGGGTTAAATGCAAGAGCGTAGTAAGAGGCAGCCTCTTTGTGCTTGCAAATCTGAAGGGACTTCCACTTGCCTGAGAAGAACAGAGTAAAACCAAAGCGGGCTAAGGGCATAGAAGGGAACATGAGGAGATGGTGGCTGTCCCCAGCATTTCCACAGCTGGTTTTTTTTGTGTGTGTGGTATTGCACAAGTAACTCAAATCTTCATTAAACAAAATAATGAATCACACATTATTAGTTCCCTTTTAAAGGAATGGGAGCTGGAATGACAAAGTTAAAGCATAGCTTTAAGTGCTTTCTAAAACACTGCCTAATATTCAGAGGTGTTGAAAATACAAGGCTTCTTAAATTTTTTTTTTTTTTTTTTTTTTTTTTACTATTATGCAGTATGAATAAATGCAAGAAGTCAGGAGCTGTTTTCTGGGCATCAGAGCACGTGGCATGGCATGTCTTGTCCATACAGCTGAAGTCTCTTTCCCTACATCCACAGGAAGAGTCCCCAGCCCATTCTGGCCCATGAATTTGCCGGGTGTCATATGGGATACTGGATAAGTATATGTAAGAGATTCTTAAAGATCATTATCTTAATGTGATAATGCTCTAACTTCCTTGCCCTATCCAAATAACACAATTACCTAGATTTTTGCCAATGTTCTATTATTAACTTGATTCTGTCTTGTATTTCAGCACTGAGAGAAAATTAGGCAAGTACTGAGCTATAAATTATGATAACCAATGAAGCTTAATACCTCTCTCCCTGCTTTAACTAGCATGTTATTCTCTCTTAGTGTTTTATTGTTTTCTTGGAATTAAGAAGGAATCACAGCAAGCAGAGTGGCTCCAACCTACTGCTCGGTTTCAGGTGTATTAGCACAAGCTGTTTCATCTCAGATTTTCCCACTACTTGTTCTGGTTGTGGCAAAAGGCAGGAGCAAGAGTAATTCCATCTGTATGTGCATGTGCATGAGAAGCAAATCCTGGAGTGTAACAGTGTCAGCAGTCCCATGTGGGTCTGAAGACACAGCAGAATTTGTTTTCAGTTCACCATAAGAAGGCACACAGAGCAGTCATGGATAGCAAGACTGTAATCTCCCTCCTGATTCTCTCTTTCATGGGCAACCTTCCCGATAAGAAAATTCAATTTATTTTCCTTTGTACTACAATTCTTTTGCAATGTGGTTTAGCTAAAGAGAGTGTGTAGGACTTCCATACTCACACTGTCTTTGAGGTAGCAGCAAGTCAAGAAAAACATATTCATGGACTATCAGAGTGGGCCTATTTCTTGTCTCCTATTATTCTTCAGCTAGTGGAGATTCACTGACATTGGTGAACTTGTCCCTTAAATATTCTGAGGAAAATTACATTATAACCAGGGCCTCAGAAGTGATAGCCTGCAATAACTGTGTGGCATATTGCATCGCTATCACTTTTCATGCTGCTTTTATGGTAACAGGCCCTGAGATGAAAGCTTGGAATATTGAAATTAGTTTGTATCAATCTATTTCTAATCAACAGCCATCTCTTAGAGCTCTTTCCTGAGAAACATGAGGGTAAGAAGAACCAAACTCTGCTGGGAAAGTCCAAAAAAAGTATTTTGTGGGCAGCAAGTATGCCAAGTTTAGGGGTCTGGAATGCTTCCATGCCTCAGCACCATGTGGATGCTTGCTCCTACTGCATCCTGGCTTCACATTGGGATGACACACATCTGTAGTCTCTCCTGAGCCAGAACAGAGCTGGATGTGGACAACCTCCAGGCTGGAGAACTGGCTAACAGGATGACTGTATCATTACACACACCTGCAGTGAAGCCCTGGCACAGCCTTTGGGAATCTCATTTTCTTTTCTTGAGCCTGCAGATGGGATGTTGCTGCTCTGCTGTGATACTCTGTGCTTCACAATGCTTTAATTTCAAGTGTGTTTTTTCTGCTTTTCGTCAGGTAGGTAGGAAGGTGTTGGTCAGCCAAAAGAAGCACTGGCAGATTCAGCTAGGCAGATAAGTGAAGAAGGGAAGTAGGTGGATGATCATATCAAGGTACAAGAACTAATGCAGGGTGAGGTAAAGGGGTTTGCTGTTTGGTCTTAAGGGATGTCAAGACTACCCATAGTAAGAGAGGACTGATGAACTGACTGGGATTTTGGCTCCTGCAGCCCTACTCATCTCACTAAGAGTGTCTATGTGCCCCACGTGCATTTATCTGGAGCTTGTCTTTGCTTCTTGATACTGCCCTCAAAGTACTGAATCTCCTTTTTCAAATATATTCGACAGTTCAACTGTCAGGAATTTCAAGCTGAAGATGCAGCTTCCCTTAGTAGGAAAAATGGACAAAAGTGAGAGTTGTGATTGTCCATTTTAAACAGTGATATCTCACATGAAAACAGGAAGATAGCCCAATGTCTGCAGTGGTGGAGCTGGGAAAGCCCTAGGCTTCACAGCTTGCAATCTTGGATAACTTCCATCACCTTTCTGGTGCTCTGTGCTCAATCCCTAAAGCTGGGATAACATTTTTTTTTTTGCTTCACTAGGGCAACATGGGTCTGGAAGGACTGTCAGGCAACAGCAAATTCAGTCCATGGGCTTGGGTGCTGTACAATGTGTGGCATAATTTAATCAAACTCCATCCCAAAGCTTGTTGGGTTTCTTGCTCCTAGTACTTAACCAGAGTTGCTTCTTCAGAGGCCCTCACACCTTTCCCAGCATCTTGATTAAGCTTCTAAATGGAATATTTTTGTGGCTTTTCACACCAGGTACCAGTGTAGAATTTTAGCCCAAACAGGTTTCACCTGCAGGCTGTATTCATGAAGAGTAGCCACCTGCCTGAGCTTTTTCTTCCTCTCATAAGATAGGAGTCTGTCCTGGTTTTAGCTGGGATAGAGTTAATTGTCTTCCTAGTAGCTGGTACAGTGCTATCTTTTTGACCTAGGTATGAGAAGAATGTTGATAACACACTGATGTTAAGTGATAATAACAATTGTTGCTAAGTCATGTTTAGTCTAAAGTAAAGGCTTTTTCAGCTTCTCATGCCCAGCCAGCAAGAAGGCAGGAGGGGCACAAGAAGTTGGGAGGGAACACAGCCTGGGCAGCTGACCCAAAGTGGCCAATGGGGTATTCCATACCATGGGACACCACATCTAGTATATAAACTGGGGGAGTGGGGGCATGGGGGAATCGCCACTCGGGGACTAACTGGGTGTTGAGCAATTGCATTGTGCATCACTCGTATATTCCAATCCTTTTATTATTACTATTGTCATTTTATTAGTGTTATCATTATCTTTATCAGTTTCTTCTTTTCTGTTGTATTGAACTGTTCTTATCTCAACCCATGAGTTTTACTTCTTTTCCCTGATTTTCTCCCCCATCCCACTGGGGAGGTTGGGAGGTAAGTGAGTGAGCGGCTGCATGGTGCTTAGTTGCTGACTGGGGTTAAACCACGACAGAGTCCCACACTTCAGTAGCCTTGCACTTGGATGTTGTGGGATGCCAAAATAATTGTAGTAGTAATGGGAACTTATAAATTGTTACCTGTACAAAGTCTGCAGATCTCAAATGCCCTGTTCTTGCTCAGTGAAGGTACTACGTTAAACCCCATGAATAGCAATTCTTTTATGCCTTGCGGCATGAATTTTTTATCTCTTCTGCTTTCTCTAATTAATATTTTCATTGTTAGTTTGGTTCAGTTGCAGACATTATAAGCTTCCCTTTCCTCACAGAGATGATGCTGGCAGCAAAGCTGCGGTGTCACTGCATGCTGACTGTCACAGGATTAATGTTGCCAAAGCACCTGGCCAATGCAGAAATCATTCCTAAGGGCCCACACTGCAACGCTGTGGAAATCATGTAAGTAGTCAGCAGGCAGAGAAGTTACGGCTTGTCGTGGTTTCAGGTCAGCTCAGTCGGTAACAAAACACCACGAAGCCGCTCACTCACCCCCCACCCCCTCGCCTGGCCATGTTGGGATGAGGAGAAAATCCAAAGGCAGGCTTGTGGGTCGAGACAAGGATTGGGAGGGATCACTCCCCACTTATGGTCACGGGCAAAAGACAGGCTCAACTTGGGAAAAAAACAAAATCAATTTAATTTACTACAAATCAAAACAAAAACAAAACACAAGGGTATTAGGAAGGGAAACTAAACATCAGAACAAACCTCCCCCCACCCCTCCCGCCTTCCCGGCTCAGTTCCATTACCAATGCTTTCTACCTCCTCCCCACGGCGGCGCAGGGGAACAGGGGATGGGGGTTGAGTCAGCTCACCACACATTGGCTCTGCCGCTCCTTTCCTCAGGGGGAAGATTCCTCACTCGTCCCCTGCTCCACCGTGGGGTCCCTCCCACGGGAGACAGTCCTTCACCAACTTCTCCAACGTGGTTCCTTTCCGCGGGCTGCAGTTCCTCACAAACTTCCCTGGCGCGGGTCCTTTCCGCGGGCTTCAGTTCTTCCCAAACTCCCCTGGCGCGGGTCCTTTCCGCGGGCTGCTCTCCCGTCTCACACCGCTTCAGCGCGGTTTTTACCATGGGGTTACGGCCACCTTCGGGAGCCTCCGCTCCACCGTTCACCCCCATGAGCTGCAGGGCATCAGCCTCCTCAGGCGCCTCCTCCTCCCCCTCCACTTCCATGATTCCAGTGTCGGCAGCGATGTTCCTCTCAGGTTTCCAAACCCCCACACTACCGGTTCCCCTTCTTAAACATGTTTTCCCAGAGGCGTTACCACCGTCACTCCCCGCCTAGAGGCAGGTCCGACCTTTTGGCGCGCGCGTCCGACATTTTGGGGCGGCGAATTCTTCCAGCAACTTCTTAAAGGGGCCGCCTCTGCAGCCCCCCTCCCCTGCCACCAAGGAAAACAGCGCCACACAAACCCATAACACGGCTTATGAATACTGAAGACTTGGCAGCCCTTAAGTTTATAATCCTCAGCCTTGCCTGCATCCTCCTCTGAACTCCTCAGGTGCCAATATTAACTAAAATGAAATGTCCATTCCACTGCAGAGCAACACTGAAGAATAGCCAGCAAATCTGTTTAGATCCCCAGGCCAAATGGGTGAAGATTATAATTAACAGGATTCTACACAGGTAATGGCCAGGATTACCTAGTAACTGGAATTATTCCACCAAAGGGCATTTGTTCTCCAGTATAAACATCACCATGTGTGCAATCTTCAGCGCTCGTTCTCTGAGACCCATTTGAGTAGTGCAGGGCGAGGAATACAGGAGGACTAGATTTAGTTGATCTTTGGACAAGGCAGAAACAAGGCCTACCTGACATGTAACAGTTCTTTTGTTTTAAATTACTGAGATATGCCATACTTTTCAAACAAGTATATTGATCCAGAGTTCCTCAGGGTTGTGTTAGCTCCACATTACCACGGACATTGTTTGGGCTTTCTGGAGGAACAGTCCTGGAAGCAATACAGAAGTGTTGTTCAGCACTGCCTTGCACCAGCTGGTCTGCCCAAGAGACAAGATGATCATTAGGACAAGCTTCTCTTGTGTCTGTGGGTGCACGCATCTCTTTGGAGATACATAACACACAATAGCTATCCAGGCAAACTTATTCTAGAATAGTTTCAAGTGACTTCCCCCTGGTACAAATTAAACAAATATTAAACAAACAAAAGAAATAAAAAATAAAATAATTATTTTATTTTCCACTGGTTTTGTCTGGTTTCGATGTTTGTAAATTAGTATCATTGCTTTGTGCCTGCTGTAATTCATTACAATATATGTATTACAGTTCATCCAAGAAACGGCATCAGTAAAGGAAACAGAGGGAACTCTGCAAGCAAGAGAAAGCTGCATAGAAATGCCATTAGCCTTTAAGTGTATCCAGGGTCACAGTATTCATAATTTCACTCTATTTTTTTGTATCCTCACAGCTCTCCATGCACAGACTATTCATCCACAAAAGGAAACTGCTGGGCTGAATAGGCTGTCACAACACTAGCAGACTCTCGTATTTTATAGCAAAATTTTATATGGTGCTTAAATGCAGAGGCATTTAAAGCAATATCCTAACCAAACCCTAGACTTGGTCAGCTGGAAACACCTGGACAGGTTTAGCAACACCAAGGATTCAGCATTCACTGAACTGGTATTTATACCAAATCATCTCTAAGCTTCATTCTGAGGGACTATGAAGTACAGTTTTGTCTAGTTTGAGGGCTGTAGTTTTCAAAGTAAAGAAGTATTGACCAAAGGAGATTCTTACAGAAAGAAAAAAAAAATTAAAAAAGAAAAGAAAGGGAAAAAAGGAATTTGTTGATATCAATAAAAACCTTGCTTAGACACAATATGGTCAATGAAGTGAAGCAAATGCTGTAAGTTTTCAGTGTTTAAAAAGTGTTTTTTTGGTCTTATGCGTATTAAATATACCTCTAACATTAAAAGAGCGGAGCGAGTCACAGTAATTCTATTTTTGTCAACAAGCTATCAATGTCACAAGGACTCTTCCATAAAAAAGGTTTTTAGAAGCCATCAATTCAACTTTTCATAAATGAAATGTGAAGAAAATGTGTGTGAAATATCACCTAATGTTTTCAAACATGCTCAGAGTTTTGCCATCTGGAAACCATTGTTATGGTTTATTCATAGTGCACCAGGGGCTGAAAAGTAAATAAAAATTTACAGTAAGTACAAAACTGTAGGTAATATTCTGAATTGCTATGTCTGTTTTTACAAGACAATAAACTAGATTTTAAATTTATTTTCAGTACTGATGGTTTTGCTAAAATACATTTCCTTTTCCCTTTAAATAACATATTTGAATATGATCTTGTTTTCAAAATTAAAAGCACCTGTTACCCATCTGAACACAGGTGCACTTTTTGTTCTCATGTATGCAAGAGATCATGACATCATCATTGAATACTAACACTGTAGGTCTCCAAACATTTGATAGATGGTGTAACATGAGAGGCTATTTAAGGACCACCTGACTACTTAATTAATTAAAGAACACTCAGATTTGTCACTGAGACCTTACAGATAACTGAAAAAGTAAGTATTATTTTCTGCAAGAAGAATTTTCTTCCACCAAGTATACTGAAAAAGAAGCTGATCTAGTCAATTAATTAGAAACAAAACCATTGATCTTTTTATCAGTGTTTGGATTAAAACTGTATTTCTTTCAGTTCTAACTGAAATAAGGTAGCTTTTTTGATCAGTTTACTTTGCCAAGAGCACACTCGTACCAAGGTGGTACTGGGAGTGCATATGCACATTACAGTAGGAGTTGATAATGAAAAATATCTAATAAATGCAGTTTTGATCTCTATGGTGAACCCAAAATTGCTATCTCAGATTCAAATTTTTGTCTCTGCAGACAGCCAGTGACTGCACTGACACAGATGACTATTAATACAACATAAATATGATGCAGAGAAACAGCAAGTGAATCTCCTTCCAAGCCTCTAGGAAACAAAAATGCACCTGCTAGCCAAATGTCACTGCCCCTCTCGGGGGCATCATCTTAAAAAGATTTAAGGTTCCTGCCCTCACATCTGTCATTGCAAAAATTCTTGCAGAAACATTATTCCTCAAATACTTAAAAAGTTCTTCTAACTTCCAATCTACCTTTGCCCAGAATTAATTCAACTCTCTCAATGTTTTTCCACTGCAGTCCCTCTGCATAAATAGGTCTTTCCTTCCCCAATGTCTCTGTAAAAAGCCCCTATAGTCCTTTTCGACAGCATAAAAACTTTCTGTCCTTGCAGAGTATAAATAATTAATCTTCTAATCATCCTCATAGTTGTTCTCTTCTTTGATTCAAGGTAATCCTTCTCAAACATAAATAATAATCTTTCAGGAAAAATATTGATATTGTCAAGAAATTATGATACCTAATTTCAAAATCAGGGATTGTTATGGTTGCTTGCATGGCAGTTTAATTGCACTGTAGACAGTCATTCAGACATAAGAGTGGATTTCAGCAGAGGTAGTATTGACGGTGCTTTTATCATCAGGCCGGCATCGCATTACAAATAAGAATAGGCACAAGCCGAACCACCCTAATAGTTCTGAAGTATCCAAGTTTCAAATGACATGGGAGGTGATCCAGCTAACTATGGGAGGGGAGGAGGAAGGACATCTGTATAGTAGAACAAGATAAAGTTCAGAGGAAAACAAGAAAGATAATGAGTTATAGGATGAAAAACAAGTAAGCAGAATAGGTCTTTTTAGCCTGGAAATGAGATGATAGAGGGAACGTGACAAAATTCTGTAATGCTGTAAATGGCATGCTTAAGGAGAACAAGGAATGATTGATCACTGATTCCAATCTAAAACAAAAACAGGGCAAAAAATGAAGGTAGCAGGTGGCAGGTTCAGCAGAAACTAAAGGAATATATTCTTCTTACAACAAATAGTTAAACTGTGGGATTCTTTGCTACACCTATTTGTGGATATTAAATGCTTCCAGGAGTTCAGGCAGTGAGTAGACAAATTAATGAGGGAAAATCCTGTAAGGCCTATTCAACACAAAGATGCTGTCTTTGGCTCAAGAAGTTCCTCAACTTCAAATTCCTAGCATCTGGAAAAATATAGAGGAAAAGTAATAGTGGAAAGTTATCTATATGTTTTCCCTATTCTTCCCCAAGCATTCTTTATTGGTCACCATGAGTGTCAAGATACTGTTCTAGATGAACCTGTAATGAGACTTGGCACAGCTGTTGTTAATGCTCTATTGTCCTAAGGCCCTGAAATGTCATGGCCTTTCCAGGATACAAAATAAGACCCCTGTGGACTTGTGTTTTGTGAGCAGCTGAAAAAATCTCCCCTATACACCAAATTAAATGGAGGCAGCAATAAAACAGAGCAGTTTGTTTCACAGTGTGCTGAGTCAATCTTCCGATCCTCATACTGCTGATTTCATATCCTACAGGAATAGCAACGTCAGCATGAAGAAAAGGAAACTATCATCTCCACTGTGGAAGGATGATTTAGAAACTTCACAGCATGATGAGGAAGAGTAACTACAGTCTTGAAAGATTACACCATCACTGCATATCAGAACCATGTTAGAACTGGTGTATATATTCTGCTTGAATTAATCATGTCCAGTAAACTACAGAAAACATACCCTTTCAGAAACTCCTTCCACTGATTTCAGTTGGGTTTCCTCCTTTCTGGAACCACTACCCAATTTAATATGATTTACCTGATTAACACATGCTCTTATCAGTCTTAATTTATCAGTGAATGAGGACTCAGCACTTGATGACCTGTTGCTTTGTCCTCTGTTCCTGAAAGTCAGGAAAGAGGGCTTTCCCAGGCAGTTATATTGTGCTTGCAGTAGTAGCAGACAGGAGATACCTAATTGAGGGTCAGTCCCTTTAAACACAAAAAAGCTCAGGTGACAAAAGCATCACCAGTAGACTTTCCTCTCTTTTTAGTCAATTTTGAAGTGATTTGAAAAACATAGTTTTGTCTCTGTATGCAATATTTTCACTGACATTTAAAAACATTCTTCTCCATCTTGGGTGGGGGAGGAAATAAAAATCTTTCCTAAGGACAAATCTTTTCAAGCTGAACACAATGGCTGGTGGCTGTTGGTTTGGTTTGGTTAGGTTTTTTTTCAAAAACAGCAAATAAGAATTTTCAAACCAAATAAAGAGAATTCTTCATCACTGTGATTTCCCAAAGTGATCAATTGGCAATTGCAATGAAAAAACTGCTCATCATTATGGATTCCAACATGGTATAGCAGTGCTATATTCAATCTTTCCTGGGAAGCTTTGCCCATCTTGATGTGTGTATCTGCACAATTTTAACCTCTCATGAAGCATTTTCTTGATCCAGGGTTATAAAAAGCCAGTGATAAATATGAAACAAATTGCCTTCATTCAGACAGTCACCATCTCAGTGCATCTTTTCCACCTGCGCATTCTGAGTAATGTAATAATGTTGTCACTGAGCTGAAACTACCAAAAACCAAGGCCAAGTTATGAGGTAATACTGATGCTGAGTAAATTGGTGTGGGGAATGAAAACAATTAGCCACAGCTCCTCGGACACTTGCTAACACAGACACTAAATGGTGCCAACATAAAAACATACATTATACCACACTGCCAACAGGGCTATTTAGGAGCCTGAAATATAGCATCATTCATGTACTGCAACAATTTTTTATGGGAACGTAGCCGCAGAGTCTGAATTCTGCACTTCTTGTCCCAGCATTCTTCTTCTTGTTCTTAATGCCAAGTTTATGTAAGACTGGCGACCATGCTAGGCATTGCTGTGGGAGCATGCCAATGAGTGCGTAGCACCAGGGTGAGATGACATTCAGACCAGACCAGCTGAAATGTGCTTTGTAAAGCCACATACAGGATGGTGCATCCTTATTGTTGCAATCTGTGCCACCTTTGGATATCTTGAGGTTTTAATACGGTGAGCTGTTTTATGATTCTTTCTCAGTGAATTACAGGAGAAATTGTTCTGTGAAAAAGAGGAGTAAGTGGTCACTAGAAGAATTCTGCATTCAAAAGGCTTAGTGTGGTCACTGCAAAAGATTTGAGTTCTCTGTGAAGGAATCGGGTCAGCATTCCAAAATGGATCCAGTTAATGAGAATGAAAGCACCAATAATTCTGCATTAAAAGCCCTTGCTAAATCTTTAGATCACAACCCTAACAAAGTTAATTGTAGCCTTGTTGCCTCCTTCCACAGGCTTCACATGAGGCCTCTAATTCTAGGGTGCTCTACTTCCCAGCCACATGTTACTTCCCAGCTCAGATAATACAGATTCTACAGAAAGGCCTGCTGTGAATAGTTTCTTAGAACAGCTGAAGAGGAGATTAACGAGAAAAAGGGGGAAAGCATCTGGACAAGTCCAGACTAAAAGGAAGAGAATGAAGGATGAGGAAACAAAAAGGAAGTCTGGAAAATAATGAAATTGTAAAGACTCCTTAGAGGGTGTGGAATCTTCCTGCTCCTGTCTGCACTGGCCTGATTCATTACAGCATTTAATTTTGGCACTCTAAATTATTACCCATGTCATCATATGTCAGAAGGAAATGTGCTATTCTGATGCCAGATGTAGGAAATTATGTGGGAAATACTGAATCACTGCAAGGAAAATAGTATACTTATAAAAACTCACCTATGAAGCTTGTGGCACACTAAATAAAAATAGCCTATTTTCAGTATTAAATTAAAATGGTGAATACACAGGTTATTCTTCCATCATATACAGAGTTAAAATCAGAAAAGAAATCTAAATTTTTTTTTAGCCATTTTGATATTTTGAATACCAGCACTTGGGGTTTGAAATGGCCACTTCTGTCCAGTGCTTCTTTCTAAGCCACAAGGGAGTAAATATCCATTGGTCAACAAGAGATGATTTCTCAGTAATGATAATATCTTCATTAGGCTTACTCATAATGATAATACCTTTATTAGACCAACTACTTGATGTGGGAGAAATAAGTATATGGACCTCAAAGCCTTCATCATGTCACTTTTATATTTCCTTATTTAGTGAAAATACCTAGGTTGTTTAACTGTCCAGTAGAGTTTTGGTTTTTTTTTGACAGAAACCTCAGGCTGCACTAGAAGACCAACACTCTCAAACCACTGTATACTGCAGGCCACATTTCACTCTGTCACATTAGTACAATGATGGAGTGCTGCATGGATGTTTGAGAGCAAAAAAATACTTTTCTTAACTTTAGAGCCTTCTTCAGTGAGGAAGTGAGTGTCCAGTCTGCAGGAGGTAATGATGTATTAACACCCCTGGCTTAACGATGAGGAAACTGATGTCATAAATATCCCAGAACTGTGACCAAGGTCTCCTCCCTTCTAAAGCCAACACTGTTGAAGGATTGTCCTCCCAGTTCTTTAAATCAGCAAATTGACACATTCAGGAATCTTTCCTACAGACAGAAAAATCTTCTCTTATCAACAAAACAGAGCATCATGGTAGTACGTTTAGAAAATTTTATAGGCAAACATGTGCTCTTTAACAATTTGTTCAGACTAAATGGAAGAGAAAACTCTTCCATTATATTTTCATACCCTCCAGCAGGGAGGAATGGTAAAAACAGTTCTCACTGAGAAATAAAATAAAGCACACAAGAAGATGTACATTTCTACCAAACTTCTGTTCTCATTTATTTTTATTCTTACTCTGTTTGACACACAAGCTTTTCTAGCAGAAGGACTGCATCTGGGTTGCACTATAGCAAAGCCTTGCCCTTTTTGTTTTGTGCCAGAAGTGTAGTTTAGCATTCTTTTCCATACAAAATAGCAATAAGCCTTTGCTGTTTGAACAATCTTTTCTATATTATCAGTTTGTTTTCAAACCCTGTGAAGGCAAGTTGGATAGTTAAAGGGTGGGTACATGGTGCTAATGAGAAAGACTTCCCTAGAGCTCTTCTTCAGTAGGTGTGCTATGGCAAAGACTGCAATTTCAGATTCCTTAAATCTCACGGGATTTTTCCCATTATCTGAATTACTTGTCTACTTTTCCAGTGACTTTCTGTCCCGACCCACCTGACATATTACATATGTCAGTCACAAGGTGTGAAAAGTTACACCGGCATCATTAGAAAATAGTCTCAAACTTCATATTAAACAGAAAAGTTCAGCCTAGAAGTCGCTCCACTGCAGCCAATAGAATTATACCACAGGTGAATGTAGCCTCATGACTGCCATATATCTAAGTACTTGTCCTGTGGATGAACTCATTAGTATTTACTATGAATAGCTTACTGAACTGTGGAAAATACCAGTTCACTCTACTTCTGTGCAATAGCAATTTTTCATTTCAGGGTTTTTCCAAAGACACACCCCACCTACTAGTCATCATCTCTTAACTATTCACAACATTTTCCCTCCATGGCATATGAATAATAGTATATTGCAATGGTAGGAAGGCATTATATACCTTAAACTCACTACTGGGCAGGAACTGGGTAGCACATTATGATCAAGCTTTGCTGTCATCTCTCCTTAAATTCTACTTTTTCTGTGGGAGTGCTCTTAGACAAATAATTTTTGAGATTAAATTGTCCCCATGCTCATTCTGGAAGATTTTTACGTATGGAAAGTTTTAGTCACATCCTGGGGTTGGAACTAGATGATGGGGTTGGAACTAGATGATCTTTAATGTCCCTTCCAACCAAAACCATTCTATGATTCTATCTTTTCAATGACAGTTGAGTTGTTTTATCTGAGAGTGCAAGTACCACACACCATCCCCCCCATCCCTCTGGTAATGCTGTGGTTAGATGAAAAATAAGAAACACTGAAATGAACAATATCAGAGCTGACACATCTTAAAAACCTACTTAGAAAAAAAACAACCTGGCAAGAAGATGGATCAGGGAATGAAAATGAAAATTTATTGTGATTTTAGATAAAAGATTCCAAATATCCTCAAACATTTCCTAGAGTAAATGCCATTTTCAGAAGTGATGTAAGCATGTAAATGTATAAGTCATACTGGAAGCCAGTAGAATCTACGTGGCTAAGAGAGTTCATACGTTATGAATTTAAGATATGAGTAGTATTTGGTGGCAAAACTTGCTGAGGGCACTTATTCTGAAATATGAATGACTTGTTCCAGTTCATTCTTACCACTTTGCAAGTAAGAAAAGGCCAGTGTTCAGATCTATTGTAACACCAATACAATTATTAATATTACAGTTATACCATTCTAGTTTGGTTTCATGGTTCCCTGTTCAGACAAGCAGAGTGTCCCTTTCAAAAAAGTAGTATTTTTACAGCACTATTAGATGTGGACATTGAAGTTCAGCATCTTTTTGGAACTTAGCAAGATTTACTAACTGTACCATGAAAATCTTAGGTTGTCTCAGCGTTTGAGGGTGCTGCTGACTGAAGCTTTAGATAATCGTCTTGAAGGGTATCAATTCAAAGAGGGCCAGAATCATTAAAATTCTACATAATGGCTAACAGCTTAGAAAAATAGTTATCATGTTCTGCCCAAGCACCTACAGGGAAATTAAAAACCTGTAAATACATTGTTAGAACTTAAGTACAAACAATAAATGAAACCAATTATTTTATTCCCTCCTAGAGGGGACGAGGCCACCACACGCACTACAAACAGGGCCAGGAACAAGACTGGGGACATGACATCCGGTGCACAAGCCTGCTGTACTGACAGAGCATATATACTTCAAATTAAGGGAAAAAAATCATGTTGTAAATATCTCACGATTTCAGACACTAAGAATATATTTCCTTTCTGGCTAAGTTCATATAGAGCAAAATAAATCATACCAGTATTATTCTTATCTTTACAGCTTCATAAAACCCTTTGCCTGACACTCAGGTCAGCTGACACAGTTGCAATTCAGATTTATTTCCTTCATACTGCTAAAACATACATAAAAGAGTGACATAAAAAATCTTAAGGTTTTAACAGTGTCAGGAAGGGGAAAAGACTTTTTTTCCATATCAGCAAACATTAAGTTTTATCTATATTCAGAATGGTAAAAAAATGTTAAGTCAATTAGGAACACAGCTATGTAACTCAAATTGTAATGTGAAAGCAGATTTTTTAAAAAGCATTCTTTCTCCCAAGACAGTTTATTTTATACTGGGAACTGTCCAAGACAAGGAACCCTCTGTTGTCAGGAAAGTTGCATCTTTGATGAAGGCGTTCACTGGAAAATGACAGTGCCAACATGGCACTGCTTGCATCCTGCTAGAAGGCTACCCTGGAAAGCTGCACAGTGAAGAATGCAGATCTGCAAGGAGCATGTTTTTGTCTGGCACATCTACCTCACTTACTGGAAGCCCTCTAGTTAAAAGCTTGTCTGCATGTTAGGGCTTATGCCCCCCTAATTATGCTGCTAGAACTGCCTCGTGGTGCAGTTGTGTCTGCCCTTGCCTTCTCAAGATGAAATTGAAAGGATTTTGCAAGTAGCTTTGACAGAGCATTATTCGAAGCCATGCCACTCCCAAAAAGTTGGCAAGGCTGAGGAAGGTGATTTAAACTAATACTGCTAGTGTAACCTGAAGTAGATTAAAAGAGCTACCATACCTTCTGCTGGCAGAGCTAGGGGGCAATAACATTCTCAGCTGCTCCTTGAGATCCAGAAGATTGGCACAAGTTGGAAGGCTGAGGTACAAACGAGAACAGGCACGGCAATGCTGTTGTTCCCCTAGCGAATACGGATATGCCAGCTAAGCCCCCCAGGCAATGACATGGCTGGAGCCATCTTCATGAGTTTCTAAGGACAGAGGTCGACTGTTATTGATATTCTTAATTAGCTTAATCAGTGTGACCTGAACATTTTTTTTCTGCAATCTGTCAGGAAATCAGAAATAAAATTGAATGGTGAATTCTCATCTAACTAGCTTGTAGGGTAGCTATTCTAAGCCCAAGTTTGCTGTTGCATGTTAATGGTTTGAACCTGTATCATACACATGCACTGAACAGAGAACTCAGATGTTCAGGGTCAAAGTCATGGATAATGAAACAAACAAGTTTTAGAATATTAAGCAAAGTGCACCCAATTATAGCATATGTGGCTGGAGCTGAACATTGTCTAGGTGATCAATACCTGTGTTTTTTGGAAATACCCACTGTGGTCAGACTGTGTAAATTAGGTCAGTAATTTCAGAATGTTTCTAATTCATCCTCAGGGATTTAAAATAAATGGCTCATGTTATAAACAGTTCTCTCCACAAGTAATCTTTTTAAATCACACAGAGAACGCACACCCATGTAAATGTGCCTGTTCATTATTTTTTTATGCAAACTTATTAACCTTTATGAATATGAATTCCACTGAGTTTAGTTAATCTACCCCGACATACAACCTTGCCCCAAATTTACCATTACAGTTCATATTTCTTAGTGTTATTGGGCCTCAATTCTGAAAACCCCAGCACTCTATATTTAAGCCCACAAATGGCACCAAATCACACAGTTGACCTTAATAGTACAGATAACTCTTTCCCTGTATGGCAGGAACAGTCTTTAAGGAGTTCAGCCAGTCTCCACAGGAAGTCCCCTGCTGTGTTTAATGGATTATTCCCACCCACAC
This sequence comes from Pandion haliaetus, assembly GCA_013401275.1. Lineage (NCBI taxonomy): Eukaryota > Metazoa > Chordata > Aves > Accipitriformes > Pandionidae > Pandion > Pandion haliaetus. The sequence continues at coordinate 25,217 of VYZV01026360.1, read as the reverse complement.
AAGCTGGTAACCACAGGCAGCAAAGTAAAAGATTCACATAACTGCTTACATCCAAATACAGTCAAATAATGTCAACATCCCTTATAATAAAAAAAAATTTAAAATTCCAAAATTCTATTTTCTACCTCACACTGAGACTCACACTTAGAAACAGAACATGCTAACATGACTTATGTTCCTAACTTTTGCCTCAGCAACCATTTTATCCTTGACATTCATACTTTATATGTTTGTAGCAGCAACAAAGTATCCTGGCATAAGTTTTATGCATCATCTCACAAATCTTTCTTCATACACAGGCAGTGATTAAGTAAATAGCACTGTACAGTTCACATATTTCAACATCAGCTGTCCATTAAATGGCTTCTATTAATAACATTGTCAGATTACAGGCTGCTATTGATTAGGAAATCATTATTTAAACTAAACCCATGACAGTATATATTCAGAACCACAGCTTTATTACCCTTTCTGCTCCACGTGCACCTACAACACTGAGGTAAGGACAGAGATACAGCCCTAGAGTACAAAACTGGGTCCTATAAATAACACCAATGTTTTCCAAAGAGTTAAGCATCCCTCAGTTCTTTCCAAAGTCGTAAGAATTACATGAGAGCTAATATTCAGGCATGTCACTTCAAACCTTGGCTGAAGTGACAAACCCTCTTTAAAATTTAACAGGTCCTCTGCATTTTGAATCTACTTCAGAGACAAAATCAGGACTGGATGAGCATTAAGGAAAGTTCCTCATGCTGAACAGCTAGAAGCACTACTTCACGGTTCATTCAAAATCAGCCTTTCCTCAATCCAAACGCAGCACATCTGACTGACACTGGCATGAGAGGATACGCAGGCAAAGAGCTGCCTAGGACTACCCCTCTCACAGCTTCTGCACTAGATAGAATCATAGAATCATTTAGGTTGGAAAACACCTTTAAGATCATCGAGTCCAACCATCAACGATGCCCACTAAACCATATCATGAAGTGCCTTGTCTACACGCTTTCTGAATACCTCCAGGGATGATGACTCCACCACTTCCCTGAGCAGCCTGTTCCAATGCCTAACAACCCTTTCAGTAAATAAATTTTTCCAAATATCCAATCTAAACCTCCCCTGCCGCAACTTGAGGCCATTTTCTCTCATCCTATCACCAGCCACCTGACAGAAGAGTCCAGCACCCTCCTCACTACAACCTCCTTTCATGTAGTTGTAGAGAGAGAGAAGGTCTCCCCTCAGCATCCTTTTCTCCAGGCTAAACAACCCCAGTTCTCTCAGCCGCCCAAAAACACTTCAGCAGCAAAAAGGAAGAACCTGCTTCCTTGGCATATTAATATTTGAACTTTATTACATAGAAACATAATCAGAGGACTTTTTTATAATGTTAACAGAATCAGTTCCCTATTTTGTCCCATCTGTCTGCTACGAAGTGGATTGATTCATGCACAAAAAGTTCAGCAGAAGTAGCTGTCACGCCAACTGCACACACCCTAGGTTAAGCAGACATAATAAAACATAACAGGTGCCACTACTCTACCTGATCAGTGCCAGTTGCATCATCACCACATCCACTGAATCCTGATATGTTCATATATGGTGTTATGTGGTTATGACAAATACAGCGATACAGAAACAGTTATGAAATATACATGCTCCTACTCTTTGAGTATCCTGCTATTTACTTATTTCTCTTTTGGTTTGCCCTTGAGTGGTTTGCTTAAAAGTATTTGGGGTGTAATACAGATAAATTTTTCCACATGGATTTACAGGGCATGACAGAGGGATGAATGTCCTCTTGGTTTATCGCGTGAGGGGCAGAAAGGCCCAAAATCCAGCATTTTAGGTTAGAGTGACAAATGAGGCTCTCGTGGAAGAGTATTGTCACACTCCTAAGAGACTGGAGAACGAAGTGCATCCTATTTAGAGCAA
>VYZV01026359.1:3961-18671 GCA_013401275.1 Pandion haliaetus | reverse complement strand
TCCCTGTCCCCCTGTGCCGCTGGGGGGAGGAAGTAGAAAAAATTCAGGAGTGAAGGTATGCCTGGGAAGAAGGGAAGGGTGGAGAGCAAAGGTGTTTTAAGATTTTATTTTTATTTCTCATTACCCTACTCTGGTCATAAATTACTTTAATTTTCCGCAAGTCAAGACTGTTTTACCTGTGATAGTAATTTCTGAGTGATCTCTCCCTGTCCTTATCTTGACCCATGAGCCTTTCATTGTATTTTCTCTCCCCTGTCCAGCTGAGGAGGGCAGTGATAGAGCAGCTTTGGTGGGCACCTGGTGTCTAGCCAAGGTCAACCCACCACAATACTCAACAAACTTTGTTACACTGGGCTTAACCCTGCTACTTTTGAAATCGATAAGCAAATTCCCCTTGAGTTGTCCAAATATTTGCAACTTAAGTTGTGCAATGGCAAAACCTCAAGTACATTCAAACCACTATGAAAGGTTCTCTCTAATTCGCTTCTACATAAAAGCTACAGAAAGAAACCTGCCTAGGAGAGAGCATGTACTAGGAAACACATGTGATATCTCCCTCTTACCACCAGCCCAGTGTTCAGCCAATTTCAGCTCAGGTTTCTATGTATTTGGTGACTTTCCATGGAATTCCTCTTCCATGACTTTGTCCAGCTGTGCCAAAATCCATGTAATCTTTTAGAATCCACAACACCTTTGATAAGAATTTCCACAGCTCATTTGGAGGGCCACCTGCTCTTCTTTGTTTTGAATTCAGGTCAAGTCAGCTTTATTTGATGCTTTATGGCTATAATTCTAGAAATGAATACATGTGGTTTCTTAAGCTTTGTAGGACCTTATCATTACTTTAATACAATTACTGAAACTATTTGACTCAAATAGCCCCTTAAAATTAACTGTACCTCTAATGTACACTATATAAATGAAAAAATACTATTTTTTAAAGTAATCACTATTCTTTTTTTGGCCAAACATGTAGAATCCTCCTCCCATAACACTTTCTTACTAAACTTCACAATTACCTACAGTCAAACATGACATATTAATATAAAATATTAGCACAGAGGAAATATGAATATGTTAATGATACATATTTTAACGTTACTATGCATATGATATATATTACAATAGTATATTATAGTATTCTTATTATATTAATAATATAAAATATTTACTATTTTGTAGACTAAAGTCAGATTTTAATATTCAACCACACTTAACAGCATTCAAGCCAAGGCAAAAAGCTAACCTATTACCTCATTCACCTTGATAATACAAAGGGACCACACCCTCGGAGTTCCACTTTCTCATCTCAAGCTTGCAACTTCAATCAGTACTCATCTGACCACTGACCAAATTTTGGAAATAGCCTTTAGCAGTTTTTATCGTGTTAATTATTCTAGGGGATTAATTAAAAAATCATTTGAGGACTCTTCAATTATGTTGGCATTGGTTTATACAATGAAATAGTACAGATAACTGAGATCCCAACTTGTGAAGCTTTACTTCAACCTATTTGATTCATGAACTTGATGTCTACTTAAATGCATGCCATTATTGTCTCTGGCTGGAACAGTTACAAGGAAGAAATTCAAAGTACTTACTTCAGTGTGAATTTAGCCTAGGAAAAGCTGCACTATTAGAGTCTACATGTGTTTATTTTAATAAATGAAATTATTCTAACTTACTATCAACAACCAGTAAATCGAGTCTAACATGAAAGAAATTGTCTAACCTGTCTGTTTCATGTGTAAGATTTTCATTACCATTACCTAACATATAAATGCTAAATGAAAAGCAGGGTACAAGACCTTTAATAATTATATTTTATGATTTCCTTTACAGTTTCCTGAAATTTGCCAGCAATGACAATGAAAATGAGCATGATTTCTACTTATTTTATACATATGTACACATAAACACAGAGGTTGACAACTATTTCTTTTAACATCATCTGTTAGTAGTCTGCTGCTGATGCACTTTGTACATTGCTTTAAAACATATCTAAAAAATAGTTTCATCCACTACCCCCACAATCAATAGTCAAACCATCAATAAAAGCACAACACGAGTGCTAGTCTGGCAGCATGCATGCAGTGCGTTGGACTCAGCCTGGAGCAGGTTATTCTGACCCATACAGGGAGAAACGACTTCTACATTGGGCTGTAGCTCAGGCAGTGAAGAGTCTGTGTTTCAATTTCTAACTTCAAGGACCGTCATTTACTTAATAAAAAGAATATAAGGAAGTTTCACATTTATATGAACAGATAGAGAACATCAATTCTCAGCCATAATGAACAACAGGAGCATTCACTTACATAAGTGCCAACTGATACAGTACACATGAATTAAGCCCCCACAGCATGATATTTTTATTTTGCCTCTACAGTAGACAGGATGAAGTTCAACTTTCCTCCGTGTGGGTGATGTAATTTGGATTTAGATTTGTAGAACTATGTAAAGGAAAGTAAATATACCAACAGACTAGTATCTGGGATCCAAAAGATAGATGGATACACACAGCTGGGCCTCAGGTTTCTCCTTTTATAATTTTCACCCCAAGTTTGCTAAATTTCTCTCCCCAAAATCTTTTTATTTCATGGTGATGATGTTTAGAACAAAATTAATTTCCTCCCTAAGACAGCTTGTGAATTCTGACAGCTAAATGTGCTAGACAAAAATAATTTTGATAAACTCTTACCAGAAAGACTCACTCAAATGCCTTGGGGTTTTCCCCAGAGAAAATATAAGAAGAGAAGAAAAAGGAAGAATCCACCAGTAGAAAAAGTGATACTACTACTGGAAGTGGAAGCACTGAATCCAAGCACTGAGTCCCAGCATCACCACTCCATAATCGCACCACCTCACCAGTAGCATTTTTTACAGACAAAGATGTAGGGAGAAGTTGTAGAACCAGAAACATTGGAGGAAGAATGAAAGACAAGTAAACAGACTTTGAAATGTATTTGCTTCCTCATGTAAACAGCATGTTCACTGACCTACTGCTGACTCAAAACTTTTGTAAACACCACCATAAAGTTTATTGGCATGGAATCTTACAGCCCAGACAAGACTGTATGGAACATCATATATAAGTATATATATATATAAAATCACGTTGTACACTAGCAAGGAAAATCAGCTTGGAATGGAGGAGTAAGAGGGGGAGAACGAAGCTCACAATGCAAAACACACTGGTTATCAGAGGTGGGGCAAGGAAAAGCGTTTTTTTGTATCTCTTGATGTCTTGGTTTTTAAGAGGTGTTTTAGAGATAATAATGGATGAGTTCAGGGCTATTACATCATGAATAAGTCAAAAGTAACCATGGAAATAATTTGAGGAACTAGGGCAGGAATTTTGAAAGAGGTAAGTCTGATGTGTGAAATTCTTGGCCATGGTCACCACCTAAAACTGCAAAATCTACATGAATAGCTTTCCTGTTCTAACTCTGAGTAGAATGGTTATTTCTCATAAAAGAAAACTTTCTTCTAAGAACAATAATAAATTATATTGGAACTTCGTAAGATGCTATGAAGTAGAGCAATTACTGGCTGACTTGTGAAAACCACCTTATTTATTTTGATTATTAATTCTCCCTAATACTGTTACCATGAATTTCACATTAACATCTTCAGTAATATTCACACCGAAGGATGCCACCATTTCAGTGGTTAGTGTCTACATTCAGAGCTCATGACTCGTACCTTTAAGTATCTTCTGGAAATAAATACATTTCTGATGCTAACTACAATGGAATTATTTCCATGAACAAAAGTGTGATTCCTAATTAATGCTTGCTTTGTTTCAGGATATTTAAAAATCAAACCTGGGACACCAACAGGGTTACAGACTTTTTAAGTTACGTGCTGTGTAAATTAGCTGTGAAAAATAGCAAATTTTCTAAGCACATGACTAAGTTAGCGATTATCTTTTTGTGTTTGAAGGGTTTTGGAATGGCTAAGTCAGAAATAGATTTATTATATACATCCTTTCAATTACTTAATTCCAAAAATAGAGATTGATTGACATTAAGTGTATATTGTTTTCGCTTTTTTTTTCTTTTGCAAATAACCATGAGCATAATAATGTAGGAAAGATACATATCCATATTTGTATATGCAAAGATGTCCAAACTATCTTGGGCATCAAAGAAAACACAGCCTGCTTAACACGACAGGCTGCCATAATTACCCATGCTAATGTATTTCTGTGTATACTACACTGTACTGTGCAGAACCTAGCTGTTTTCTGGACAGAGAGGAAGACTTCCAGAAATATCTGACCTTCCTAATAAAACTGCAGTTTAACTTTTTAGGAGGAAACTAAAGAATTAGTATTTATTTTAGCTTTTTCACAAAGGGCATTTTTTCCCATTACAGAGTAAGCATGAAAAATACATTTTGCTTCAGAAAAGGAGTAGGTTTAGGTGATCTTATGCAAAAGTTTGAAAGGAAGTCTGTTCAACATTACTGTATAAGGAAACAGCAAAGAAGGATGTTTGGAGGCGGGAGGAGGCTTCCCATTTTTAATACTTAACCAATTCTATTTGCTCTTTAAGCCTAATAGGGAGGCCTTAATAAGAAGCATACTGACATGACCACTGAAAAATTTTCTTTACATGTTTATTTTTTAAAACTTTCATCTTTATGATAAAAGTACTTACTACTTTCCCTGCATTTCCTGAGCCTTTTTTTTTTTTTCCATTTTCAAACAAAACCTCACAGCAGATGAGAGCCATGCACTAGAAGCATAAACATGAAGTTAACTTTTGTGGCACTTTACCATGTCATTCCATTCTGGGATAATGATTTTATCTGTTACCATTCTTTTTAAACTTTATTTACTTTTATGTTATTAGACTCCATTTGTGGACTACTCCTTATCTGTCAGGCTCTCTTTGCAATTCTCCTTTCCAGTACACTGTTGTCAGCTGACAACATCTTGTTCTTATTTATACACTAAAACATTTTTATTGCTAAACATTCTCTTTCAGCATGCATACCTGACTTCCACTGAACGCAGGAGCAGGTTTATGAGTGAAATAATGTATGTGAAATTAGAGATAAATTGACAGGATTAGAACACATAGCACAAATCTGTGCAGCTCTGAAAGACATGGACTTTAACAAGAAGAAATGAAAACAGAAAATAATTCCTGCAAAAGTGTGGAAAATGAAATATTAAGATTGAAGAACATTTTTATTCTGCAGATATTACATTTAATTTATTCCATTTTTCAAAACCACCATGAAATTCTGTAAGCGAAGTATTTGTTTTGCAGGAGATTTCTTTTGCAGGAGAGAGAGGAATAGATACGCTCAAAATCACAAAGAATCCAATAAAATGCCTAAGCAATGTATTTCAGATTTTCATGGGTAGATTTATCCTTTAATAGTCACTGTAATGATCTACACCGAACATACTGAGTTTTGCTCAAATTATAATGAATTTTCAGCAATATGTCCAGCTCATTAGATACAATTCTCCGTATGTTTTGGCCAGTTGCTTATTTAAGATTGCTCTGGTTTCAACTGGGATAGAGTTAACTGTCTTCCTAGTAACTGGTATAGCGCTATGTTTTGTAGCGAGGTATGAGAAGAATGTTGATAACACACTGATGTTTTCAGTTGTTGCTCAGTAATGGTTAGTCTGAAGTCAAGGATTTTTCAGCTTCTCATGCCCAGCCAGCAAGAAGGCTGGAGGGGCACAAGGAGTTGGGAGGGGACACAGCCAGGGCAGCTGACCCAAAGTGGCCAACGGGGTATTCCATACCATGTGATGTCACATCTAGTATATAAACTGGGGGAGTGGGGGCAGTGGGGGATCGCCGCTCTGGGACTAACTGGGCATCGATCGGCAGGTGGTGAGCAATTGCACTGTGCATCATTTGCATATTCCAATCCTTTTATTGTTACTGTTGTCATTTCATTACTGTTATCATTATTAGTTTCTTTTCTGTTCTATTAAACTGTTCTTATCTCAACCCATGAGTTTTACTTCTTTTCCTGATTTTCTCCCCCATCCCACTGGGTTGTGGGGGAAATGAGTGAGCAGCTGCGTGGTGCTTAGTTGCTGGCTGGGGTTAAACCACAACAAAGATCTTATTTAAAATTCCTTAGAAGTTATGTAACATTTCTGGAGACTGAAAGAGAAATAATTTCAGACCCTATTCAACACAAAGCTAGTCTGGACATGCAGTATTATAGCAGATATCAGTGGATACCAGAAAAAGGCAGTAAACTAGGTTACTATATAGGCAGTATTTCTTTATAGTTCCTGAACCCATAGTGATAATACATGAACTTTGTTCTAAAAATCCTTTCTTTACCTTGCCAGATGGCAAAATATACTATCTAGATAAAAAATTCATCAGATCAGACAGCAACAGTAATGTAGTGAATGAAAGAAAACGGAAGAGTAGTTTCTCAAATATTCGTATCTTGCCACTATACATGATAGTAATTGGTACAGAAAAGGATTCACTGCTACTGACTTCACTGCTTCTCTGGACAAATGTTGTCTTCCATTCAAGTGATAAAGTCTGTTTAAGCCTGCTTTCCTTACTTAGTGAAACTAGAACATTTCAAATATCAACCTTCCAGGCAGGGGCCTTCTCATTTCCTACATTGCCCTTGCAATAGCAGATACTACCCATTACATACTTTGCTCAGCAGCCACTTGTTGGCATCATTCCTCTGCATGAGATCCTTTGGCATAATCACATACATGAAGTCATACTTTCTACACAATCTCAACAGCAGTTGTTAATGAAAAGATGGCAGAGATGGATAATGAAGACAGCTTTTTAATGGGTCTGAATGACTCACCATTTTTCGGTATGAAATCTGTGAATTCTGAAATGATACCAGCCTCCACTAAAGGAGATGATGAGTTATAAATCATAATCAAGGAAATGAGAACAGTAGATGACTATCAAGATGAATGTTGGCATCCAGATGCTATATCAAAGATATCTGATATTTCTAAAGCTTTAAAACCGCAGCAATACAAACCAGATTTATGGAAAGTGATGCATCATGTATGTGATCAGAAACACTAAACAATTCCTGAAAAAAAGGTGTATTGGCTTTCCTCATGTCTGCAAGACAAGTTTGTTATTGCTGAAGTATTCAAGTAGACCATCACTGAGACAGATAATAGTACCAAGAATTAACTGCAAATAATGTTTTTAGCAATTTTTCCCTGAATCTCTCAGGCATAAAACAACCTTTCCAAACCAAGCCTAAATTAGAATCATTAACAAGCAGAGAAGAAGAATATGCTTTTAACCTTCTATGCTTTGCCAATGCAGTGTTTCTCATTTTCATTCTCTGGTCAGACTGAGTAGACTTTCTTTATCATGATAGATCAGTTTCTTTTCCAAATATATGAGAGTACTTACCAGCTGTAAAGCTGTAGAGAAGTCTTCTGTGCTTTCAACAAGTCTTGAAAAGAATTAGAAGCCTCCGTTTGCTAGTTTTATATCCGTTGTGGGAAGAAGTTTCCCTTGGACATCTTCTACTAATTGCCACAAAGACTTGTACAATAATCCAAAGGCAAAATAGTAACTTTCTTTTCTAATATAAGACTAATCTAAATCCCCTCTGCCTTTCTCCTGTGAAGGCAGGCAAACCGTAAACAGGAGAATCCTGCTTGGTTGCCTCATTTGCAAGAACAGTATAAAAGCAGAAGGAAGTTTCCAAAGTAATTGCTGTGATAAAAGGAGTTGTCAAGGCTAAAAGCCAGATGTGGCTTCAGAAGACTGTTTTTAAACTCCGAAGCACTTTATTCAGTAGGTCAGGACATACAAAGTTTGAGACATAAAAAGTGCATTTTTGTTTAAACTTAATACAAATACAAGGCTCCTCTTTAAACTTTGAAAGAAAAGTTAGCATACTGGCTGCCTATAAACTTTACATCAGTCCTGAATGCAGGCCTTGGAGAAAACACAGTTACTGGTCATTTTATATTTTTCGTGAAACTACGAAAAATATTTTGCTTTAGCACAATGAAATGCCTGTTACTAGATAGACATTATCTGTTACCAAATTTTTTTGGTAGCAGTCTTACCCATTATTAAAAATATTTAATGCTCTATAGCATAGCCTAAATTCTGCAAATTCTGCATTATTTTTTCTGTCTTTAGGCCACATTTAACATAAAAGGCTTTGTCTACCTAATTAACAAAATCAAACAAGAACATCCATTATTATTTCTGTCTTAATTCAGCTAGCCTTGCAGAAACAGACGAAACATCTGGGAACACAAAAAGTTCTCACTGCGAGAGTTTAGATTAAAATATAACCCTTCTCTGTCATTACCGAAGTTTCATTTTCATGTCAGATTTCCAATCTGTAAATACGATTACCTGTAAACCTATCTAAAAGTTATTAGATAGCTATTATTATAAAAGTTTTTTTTTTTTCAAAAAGCCTCCCATGAAATGAAGTCTCAGAGATCACATCAACCTGCTACCTATGTTCCAGAATCCTGTAGTAATGATCATCAGTGAGAGTGAGAAAACAAGCTTTACAACAGTTACACGACTCTCGTGAAACACGCATTCAATGCTAAAATCACAAACTGCCCCAGGCATAATGGACAAGAGAACTGTATAATGGCCTATCAAAGAGTATACTGTATGTACAGTACAGAACCTTAAAGCTATTTAAGCATTTCTAGATTTGTAGCATGGGATTATTCACACCTTTATATACCAAAAGTGAATAGCTGGTAAAAAAATTGTGCTGCACAATACAGTACTTCCAATGCTTGAAGAAGAAAATTATTCAGAACTTCTTGAGGTTAGGCCATTTGTCATATATTTACAAGCAATTATGCCTAATGGAAAGGAGAATTAAGGGTCTCCCAGTAAGAACAAAAAAAAAAAAAAAAACCATGTTTTGAACTGAAAATCCATCATAATTCTTTGGCATTATGGGGGATGAACTGCTGTAGAAAATGCATTGTGATGAATACTGTGATTAGGTAATTACTCAGCAACAAAGCATGTCAGTTTTATCTGGTGAGGTGGCTTTTCCAGTGCTTTAGTTGAGGTTCCTGAAAATTCTCCTACACTCTCCTACACATAAGTGAATTTTATCTTTCATTCAATGTGACAAGCTATCCTTTGGAAGTTGCTTAGAAGGACAATCCTACACTTTAGATCACTCTCAACTGATCATTTACTACATGAACTTAGTTCTTCCAAACTCTCATAATTTCCTGAGGCCTCCCAGCTCACATGAATTTCACTCCATACTGGGAATCCTATGTCCTAAATTCTGTGCAATATACATTTTTTGAAAGAAGGCTACTGCCTCTTAGATGAGTCAATACAAATAATTAGAATCCTTGATTCTATGTTATTTTGTTCACTTTTGGTACAAAGAACTCCATTCACTGATTCTGTAAGTCAAACTATAATAGGGGAGCCACCTAAGTTTCTTATCATGAGATGCTTATTTAAGCTGCAATTTATCCAATCTCTTAAAAATTGTATTTTAAAAATATTTAAGCACACTCTGACAATTGATACAATTTAATAAATTTTTGTGTCTGTTACCTTTAAAGATGATTTACTCCGTGGTTCTGTTTTCTGTCTGGTAAGCTTGTGTTGAATAAGCAATGACTGATCTGTACGAGCATCGTAATTTCCATGTTCTGAATCATCTGTGTATGTGTCTTTGTCCTTTCCTATGTCTGAAGGAAAAAGAGAAGAAAACAGTGGGCTCATTTCAGGTTATGGTAAACTAACAGTATTGTTACAGCCACAGTTGAATACTCCTTTTAAGTATCCACTTTTCAGTAACTTATATTCTATCCTTTCCTGCAGAAGTTTTTTACTTGAAACGTTATCATGTTTGTTTTAAACTAGAAGTGACTTTTATTTTTAGCAGAAGGCCTATAGAAACATTTTTATTACCACTGAAATCCAAAAAGCCCAAAACATTCTTTACAGTAGTTTAAAAAAACCACAACATGATATAAAGCAAATATTCAAATGCTTTTGTGCTTGACTCACAATTGTCGAGACTCAAAATGTGTTATCAAATAGGCAGGCACATCCTGGAGACCAGAGTAACATGTCATGTTTTAAATTTAAACAAGCAATCAAAATCCCTGATTCCCCTACACACATGCTGCTCAACATTAGAAATAGTATTTGAAAATTTGCATATTAAGGTATTGCAGTGATCACTTCAGAACACATTTTAAGAGGTGTACCTGATGGCGGTAGAAGTTAGTTGACACCATGAAGAAAGGGGTTTCCTTTTCATTGGTTTTGTTTTTAATTGCTCAACAAAAGTTTTTATAAAAACTAAGCTGAGTATCCTAAGATAGCTGCACGTGACTGAGGACCTTCCTCAAAGCTTCCTACGACCCACTCTCACAGACCAAATTTCCTCTTGCATCATCACGGCAGGCAAGTTAGGACTCAAGTCTTTGAGTCACTGTACATCCTCTGTCAGAAGGCAGTCTTTTTTACAGACATTGAATTTCTGTGCAGGTTCTCCATCAAAAAATTATGACAATACTTACCATATATACCCAGCATGAGTAAAATGAGGGGTAATGTCTGTACAATGTTGGACCACGTAAGTTTTAATGAATGTTGGAAAATTATTAGTCTTGAAAAAATACTTTAAAGATGAAAAAGATGGAATAATTATTCCCACACAATTATATCTTGGACAAATTGGAAATAGAAACATATTCAGACAAAAAAGTTACCCACAAATCCTGAGCCAAGTTCTCATCTCAGCTTTCACATCAACATGGGAAAAGTCAGGGGGAATGGAAACAGCATTTAGCCCAGTAATTCTAAACCCTAAACAGAAGCCAAGAAACAAGTCATTGTTGCTGTGGGAACCACAATCTTGAATTTCCTGAATTTTGTATTCATAAAAGCTCATCTGCAACAACAAAGTATTTTTCATTAAGTTGTTCAGTTAAACTCTCCACAGTAAGTACTACAGAAAAAAAATAACCACAATTATCTCGTGTAGCCTAAACATTTCCGAGACGGAATATTAAACCGGAACATTTACCAAAAGCTGTTTCTTTCTGCAGTTTAGCTACATACATAATGATTACACAAAATGAGCCCTTGGTAATTTCTGATATTGATATTAACCTCAGTAAATCTGTGAAGGGATTTCTTAATCTACAAAATAGCCTGTTTTAATTGTCAGAGCACCAAACTCAAGAGATTTTATTTATTTTAAACAATGTTTTAACCTAATATACAGGTTACTCTCTAGTCAACAAAAATGAATGTAGTAAAAAGACTGTGAAGAAGGTTTCAAGTAGTAGGTATACAAAGTAGGAAACAGGAGACTTAAGCAACTTTGCAGATTTGACTCATGCCCAGATGTGATGAGCTCTTAGCTTTACTAAAGATGAAGAGCTTGTAATACAAGCCAGTAAAATGAAGAGGCAGGCATATGAAACCTAAACACTTGCATCTAGATAGGCCATTTAAGCTGAAAGAAAGACTCTACTTGCCTTAAAAGTCTGTTTTTATGAGGGGAGTTTTACGGGATTAGACATTATGAGTATACCTAATACTCCAAAAAACCTTCACAGAAGTATGTAATGTCTTATTTAAACAATTTAAAGTTATGAAATAAGTTTTCACTTAGTGCCTTAGAAAACATACTTTTACCTGCTAAACATTTTGTTTTCAAGGACACAGCTTTTAAATTGTAGCATACATTTACTGTAAAAAAAAAAAAAGATTACCTTCCTTCTATCTTGCCTGAAATGTAGTCAAAAAAGGTTTTAGCAACAAAAAACCCCCATGAAAATAGCGAAATTTAGAATGAAAAAGGTACATTTCTTATATAAAATTTAACAATACTTGCTACTGTATCTTTCAGCAGTTGTCTTATTTTATGCACCTAAACCACTGTCCCACAAAGTAACGGTATCAATACAGTAAAAAGGGGAGGAATGAAGATTAAAACATAGCATTTAAACATTGCACTTGAATAAGCATTTGAAGATACTTTGAATAGACTAGTAGTCCCATTTACTTCTTCTGCAGTATATATTAAAACAAAATATTTAATATAAATAATTATACTGAAAGAAAAAGTTCAATGGATTGCATCGTATTTCCATACCAGAAGAGGTAAGAAAGAACAATTGCAATGTGTATGTGTTTTCAACATGTGTGTGTTTTGGGAGGCTCATTTTGTTTCTTAAGTTGAACTTTCTGTAAATTTCTTTTGATTAGTCTTAAAATTTTTAAAGAATAGAGAATAAAATTTGTTGGGTTTAGGAAAAGATCTTGAGAGAAGATGACAGAAAAGAAACTTTGCCAGTAGTAGCACTGACTATATTTTTGTATTTTTCTCTGACCTGGTGCTTTTTCTGTAAAAAGGTATCCACCACTTTTATTAAAAGAGAAAGTCTCTCTTCTGTAATTTTCCCACCCACCAAGCCAAAATTGCATTCCCTTGAAGATAAACTTACATGACCAATTAACTTGAGCTTGATTGGTTCTAGTGTCACCAATACACAATGATTTTTTAATGTAGTGTCACTACAATACACAATGATTTAACTCCTTAATTCTTTCCTCAATAACTGCAGTTTCTAAACTTCCATGACATTTTTATACAATGTTTCTCTACAAAGTAACACTATTTTCTGCCATCGTTTCCTCTACAATCCCTATTATTTGTTTTTGCATTTTAACTGCCATTTGGTTTGCCACAAGCCAAACCAAGATAGCATCCCTGAATGTCATGGCTGGAGTTGTAATGCCCAAGAATGTTTTTAATGTAACATACCCCAAAAGCAATGACATGGACTAACAGTCTTTCTATTTGACTTGCATTATAAGTATCCATCTTTAAATTCAAACATGGAGTCTTCATCTGGCTGCAGCTCCACAACATGTCATGAGAAAAGCCTGCCTGCCACAAGCTCCTTCCTTCTGCACTATGGGAAAGCTACTGTTTACTTCATTTTTTATTTCTCATCATGCCTTCCCTGGCCTACAACAACTCATTTGGTTGTTATTGTTGAGAAGAACTGCCAGCTCTCCCTGCACTAGTAGTTCTTGGATGGGCTATAATGCCAGCCATCACAACTAGCCTGCTTGACTTTGGGAGGGGGAGGGTATAGACAAGAAGCTATATGAGGAAAAAAACCCAAATCCAATTCCTATTGCTCCAGAAGCACAGGTTTTTACACCAATTAACAGAAAGATGGCTTCTTAACAGACCCCAGACCACTGCCTGCCTCCCCCCTACCCAAGCATATGTTCTCTGCTGTTAGTAACTGCCATCCCACCTGTGCTTTGCTGGGCACATCTGAAAGACACGAGCCAGGAATGTCCCACTCTTATACACCAGTGGATTTGCAAGTGCTCGTAATTTTTTTTATTAAACATTTTCAGGTTTTTGGGTTTTGTTAGTTTTCCTCTCCTCAGAGCTAGAAAAAGTTGATCAGATTCTCAGCTGAGTAGGTCTGATCACTAAAATACTGCTCTACAGTGGCCAATGATCAATGTTTATATGTTGAAATATATCAGCTGAACAGCTGTGGTGTATTTAGCTTTTAGTTAATCTACACTGCAGGTATTAATTCAGTAAGGTACTAGAGTGAATAGTAATTTTCAGAAATGTCTAAAAAAAAACTTTAGTCAATGTAAAAATATAGCGAAGTTGGTAAAGAGTGTAATAATTGTTTATGAAGCATTCTTCCATTTCTCCTTTACTGCAGATTCAAAACAAAACAAAACAAAACAAAACAAAACAAATTTCTGCCCTGTAGGGGAGACTCTTGGCTAAAAACAGCTCTCCTACTCTAATGTTAAAAGTAAATGGCAGATCTAGAGTTACCTGGAAAACTTTGAGACTCTGCAAAATCTCAAGAGAAGTAAAGAAAAAAGGAAAAAGGAGGTGGGGGTGCTGGGGTGGATTGTTGCAAAAAAAAAAAAATTCTGCTGCGGTGGGAAGACTGCAAATGGGAGGATGGGACTTGTGTATGTTCATGCCCATGCCCTCAAAGTGGCAAGGACATCCAAACGACATTTGCCTTCATTCTTAACTACTCTCTTTTTTTGCTTTTTGAGCTCCTTGCAGAATTTTTTAATATTTTTCAGGGCTGTTGTGGTGGGTTGACCCTGGCTAGACACCAGGTGCCCACCAAAGCTGCTCTATCACTGCCCTCCTCAGCTGGACAGGGGAGAGAAAATACAATGAAAGGCTCATGGGTCAAGATAAGGACAGGGAGAGATCACTTAGCAATTACTGTCACAGGCAAAACAGTCTTGACTTGCGGAAAATTAAAGTAATTTATGACCAGAGTAGGGTAATGAGAAATAAAAATAAAATCTTAAAACACCTTCCCCACACCCCTCCCTTCTTCTCGGGCTCAAATTTACTCCTGATTTTCTCTACCTCCTCCCCACCAGCGGCACAGGGGGACAGGGAATGGGCGTTGGGGTCAGTTCATCACACGTTGTCTCTGCTGCTCCTTCCTCCTCAGGGGCAGGACTCCTCACACTCTTGCCCTGCTCCAGGATGGGGTCCGTCCCACGGGAGACAGTCCTCCACGAACTCCTCCGATGTGGGTCCTTCCCATGGGCTGCAGTTCTTCACAAACTGCTCCAGCGTGGGTCCCTTCCATGGGCTGCAGTCCTTCAGGCACAGATTGCTCCAGTGTGGGTCCCCTGCGGAGCCACAAGCCCTGCCA
>VYZV01026348.1:12248-50184 GCA_013401275.1 Pandion haliaetus | reverse complement strand
CACCACACAGCCGCTCACTCACTCCCCTGCCTCCCAGTGGGGTGGGGAGGAGAACNAGTTTATATACTGATCGTGATGTTCTATGGTATGGAATATCCCTTTGGCTAGTTTGGGTCAGCTGTCCTAGCTATGCTCCCTCCCAGCTTCTTGTACACCTGCTTGCTGGCAGAGCATGGGAAACTAAAAAATCCTTAACTTAGGATAAGCAATACTTAGCAGCCACTAAAACTTCAGTGTGTTAGCAACATTATTCTCACACTAAATCCAAAGCACACTGTACCAGCTACTAAGAAGAAAATTAACTCTACCCCAACCGAAACCAGGACACCCTTGTGAAAGGGAACAGCACAAACCCTGACAACTGAGGGACTGCATGCAAAAAGGAGAGAAAACTCTACCTCTCCTGCAACTATGGCAACATTCATTGGATATTTTGCAGGAGACAGTATACAGAATGCCCTAGTATTTGACTCCCACATCATATTAATGTAGCATACAACATGATAGTAGCCTTCTGATTCTGTCTCTCCTTAATATTTTAAATAACCAAAGATCTGACGACTTGAATAGTCCCTCCCAGAAATTAACAGTTCAGATGAGTTTAACCTTTAAAGAGGCAACTAAAAGGGAATTCAGTCTTATGAAAAGATCTGGTACTTAGGCTACAAGCAGAGTTTCTCAGCAAATAGCAACCAGACTTGGTTTCACCTTTAGAATAAGCTGAACTTGAGGGTGAGCACACAACAGGGAGAACAACATTTCAGTACAAATAGATGTTAATAGCATCTACACAGAAGTAGTTTCTAGTGTGCCCAGACTAGACAATCTATTTAATATGCTATTGACCCACAGGATACACAGCAGAGTAGGAGAGGAAGGAATAACCTGAGCCTACATGGATGCAAGCATCCCAAAGTCTGTTTACCTGTGTGGTTTATTTTGCTGTTGGGATTATTATGTGGGGACACTGGATCACAACAGAACTGCTAGCTAATTGCCAAAGCAAGAAGGGAAAGGTGGCTTCTCTCACACTGCCTGCAGCCAACATTCACAGAAAATTACCCCATAACAGCATTTGTCAGCTGAAGGCTTATATGAATGCCTCAGGCAGTTTACACGTGAGTTCAGCTTAAGTGTATTCACTAAAACTGAACTCAGTCTGGAGGAGGAAAAAGGTTTAAGGAGGAGGAAAAAGGTTGTCAGCCTTCAGACTCATCACTTCTTAGCAACATTATGAATTTTGTTAATTTTTTTCCCCCTGAAATATTAATGCTGCTGGAAAACTGCATCTGAAAACAAGACCATTACTCAAGTTTGATAGAAACATGCATATTAGCAGCCAGCTATGGTCTTCCTTCAAGGCTGGCTCAGTTTCTTCCACAAACCAAGTGGCCCAGAGTCCTGCTCCCCACACGCCTACTGCTCTCTAGTGGGGCTTAAGCAAACTTGCGTAGCACCTCTACTAATAACTTAGCTTATGTGGAACAGGCCAGAGCCCTCCTGTGAGTCTCACAGCTGCTCCTTTGACCTTACTGTTACACCTGGAAGCAAGCATCAGGGAGTGATTTACCATCATAGCTGTAAATGAGACATTCCATGTAGCCAGCAGAATGCGGGTGGTCATTTTGGTCCCCGATATTCACAGTCAGTGTGTTGGTGGAGCTCATTGGCGGGATCCCGCTGTCTGTGATCAAGATGGGCAGGTAGAACACCTTGTGCACTTCCCTGTCAAAGGTACGCAGTGCAGTGAGCAAGGCGCTTCCATTGTGGAAGTCCTGCAGGTTGAAGTTAGTCAGACTATCAAAATCACTGAGAAGGTGAAAGGAGAAAGGTGCTCCATTAGCAGCAGTGTCTCGGTCCTTAGCGTACAGCAACGTAGAGGTCTCATTCATTTGGACAACCTGGGGAGAAGCGGTGTTTTCCCAGACCACTGGGTTATAATGAGCCTCAAACTCTGGCCCATTGTCATTTACATCCTGCAGAGTCACTAAAACACTGGCACTGCCAGTCAGAGGGGGCTGCCCCATATCAGTGGCAATGACAATGAGTTGGTACTGTGTCACTGTCTCATGATCCAGCAGTCCTGCAACCATCACCCACCCATCACTAGTCACAGAGAACTGGCCACCTGGGTCAGACTTGTTTAGCAGGTGGAAAGAAAACCTTCCATTCAGGCCAGAATCCAAGTCAACAGCAGAAACCTGAACAACTTTGGTGCCAACTGGCGTGTCTTCCCCCAGTGCAGCCACTTCATAGAACTGGGGGTAGAAGACAGGAGCGTGGTCATTGGAGTCCTCCACATAGATCACGCAGTGAGCGATGCTGAAGAAATCCATATCCTCTGCTTTCACAGTCAGATTGAACACTCTCTCATGAGGCTTCTCAAAGTCAATCCGCTTTCGTAGCCGGATAAACCCACAGTTGTTGACTTCATCTGTCTCTATGGAGAACTTGCGGTCATTGTCCCCATCAAGGATGCTGAACGTCACCATGGCATTTTCTCCCTCATCTCTGTCCACAGCAGACACCACTGCCACCTCAGTGTTAATACTCGCATTCTCAGAGACAAATGCCGTGTAGATCCTTTGCAGGAAGACTGGAGCATGATCATTTACATCAGTCACCACAATAGTGGCGGTGCCTGTCCCAGTGAGCCCTCCTCCATCTCTGGCCTCAACCACTACTAGGTACTTGTCTTCCTTCTCCCGATCCAGGGACCCAAGCACTGTATAGATGGTGCCACTAACTGAGTCAATTGAGAACAAGTTCAGATTAATTTCATTTTGGACGTTCTGAATGATGCCGTATGTTAGCACAGCATTCATACCAGCCTTTGGGTCATCGAGGTCCACTGCTGTCATTTCCATGACAGGAGTGTCTGCTGGAGAATCCTCAGGGACATGGCCCATGAAACAGCCATCCAACACACAGAGGAAAAGGGGTGCGTTGTCGTTCACATCCCCCACGTCTATGATCACATCTGCAAAGCCAGTCAGTCCCTCTCCATTCTCATCCGTTGCAAGAACAAGAAAGCGCCATGTTGATCGCTTCTCACGGTCTAACCTTTTATTTGCGCTGATCTCGCCTGTTTTCTCATTGATGCTGAATTCACTACTGGCCCCCTGTCCATGCAGGGAATAATTAATGGCATTTTGATCAGCTGCTTGGTCAGGGTCTGTTGCAGAAACCTGGAACAAGCCACAGCAGGTAAGTGTTTATGTAAAAGAAAAGAGGAAATCACTCTTCTTTTATTGATGGCGGTTGGTATGGTGCAGACTAAATAAATAGCATGCATTTTAACAGCAAACTCTATTGGTTTGAGTCATTCAGGTCAAGTACTCTTTCAATAAACATCACGCACAGCCCACAGAAACAAAAAGATTGCGCTTAGACAGACTAATATATTCTACTTCCCAGTATATTTTGGAAAGAGGAAATAGCTGCAGGAAGAACCAAGTGGAAGTAGTCACAGATGTGCTGAGCAAATGTTTCTTGTGAAACTCTTTGTAGCTGAAATACAATGGCAAACGGGCTGTTTCTCTCCAAGTGAATAGAAGGCTGCAAAACCAGGGTGGCCATACATCCAAACTGATTATCAGCACAGGCCAGAGAGAACTCCCAGCTCCTGACTTGCATCCAGTGATTGTTTGGGAGACAGCCAGTTGGGCCAACCAAGCAATCCTCATGCCAGGGACTGCTCTAACAACAAAACAATGAAGATGATCGAGTTCCAAAGTCAAAGAACAATCCCTGGTAACGTTTATTTGGTAGTATAAATGTAGCCAAAGAGTCTGTGACTTAAATGCATGAGGTACATGCATGAGCCAACCACGCTATGCTTATACAGTTACTCAAAATATGCTAACTGCTTTGTAAAGGAAAACCATCACATTTTTTGACATTTAGAATCATAGAATCATTTAGGTTGGAAAAGACCCTTAAGATCATTGAGTCCAACCGTTATTTATGCTGGTCAAGGGAGCAAGTCCACCATGCAAATTCAACCAGGCTTTCTTTATTCTCTTCTTTACAGAAAGTTGCTAGCTAAATCCTAATACCAGGGCTCACCCACCCTAAAGAAACTATCTTTTTGGATTTGTGTGAATGGATGGGATTGAGCTGAACAAAGAGCCAGGTTTTGCCCTGCTTTGTGCAAACTGCTTTACCTTTAGGACAAGTACAGGCAGATCTGTGAGCTCCTCGAAGACGCTGCCCTGGTATTCGTTCTGAGTGAAGACTGGGGCTTCGTCATTCTTATTGACAACATTGATGATGATAAGAGTGTGGTTTTCCCATTTTCCATCAGAAGCTACAAGACGGAGCTCATAACGTTGTTCTTGTTCGTAATCCAGAGGCTGAGCAATGAAGACAGTTCCAACCTCAGGTTCCACATCAAAAACTCCTTTCACATTGCCTGATGTGATCTGATACCTTAGTTTGGCATTTGCACCTACAAGAGAAAGTAAATAACCACTGCCTGTCCCTGAATGCTCAATCCAGCGGTACATGGTGGAAATGTATCCAAGAGAAACCATATTTGCCCAGACTGTTAACAATGTGTGGGGGAGATAAAACATAGACACAGCCACAAACAGAATGATCCATGCATGTAGTTGGAAGGGATTGTGAGTTAGGTCTGCATTTATTTTTACAAATATAATTTGCAGTCACAGACAAGCACCTGTTTATTGATAATGAAGGAATTGTGTGCCTTTAATTTATTGGCATTCATCTGCCAATAATAAAAAAATAACATACTATTAAAATACTAGAAGCTATTTTTGCTCATTGTTTCCTAAGCCTCCCATTTCAAAAGCCAATACTGCTTAAATATTTTTTTAACCACTGGATGGTGCTAAAATATAACAGAAGTCCTCTATTTTGAGCAAGAATTCATCTCAGAAGAATATACCACCTGTACAACAGCAGTTGTTTGCTGCAAAATGTTTAGGAACAAAAAAAAGTTGTTTGGTGCTTCATGTTTACTTTTTTGAAAAGGAAAAAAATACATGACATTGCACTCCAGGATAGAAAGTCATTTCCCAATTTAAACAGGTGAACTGCTAGGAGTAGAAAGAACATTCAGCATTTAAAGTTGTGAGTCAGCTGTGGATGAGAAGACTAGAGCAACATGGATGGCAAGAAAGTGAAAGGGCTGAGCTCCACATCAGTGCTTGGAAGAGCTTGGCTGCCTTTGTAGCATGAGTTTGAGCATCACTTGCTAGTCACTTTTGCCAAATTCTCTCAAGTGCAGCAGCCGGTTTTAAATGGCCTCTTTACTTCTCCATTGTGGGCACTAAGGCACAGGCATTACAGCCCTGCCACCGAAAGGAATGGTCAACTCCCACCTGCTCCCAGCAACATGTTCCTCATTTGGGCTCTGTCACCAACACACCAGCTTGCCTTCTTTCTTTCAATGGATTTGTTTTTCTCCAGCAACTTGAGCTGGACCAACTCATAAAAGGAGAAAAAAAGATGCAGCAGAAGCAATGATGGGAACTGACTGGTGGTGCATGCTGTTGGACTGGCTCAGCCCATCTGGTCTCACCACACTGTAGGGGCAGTTTCACACCATCAGAGCTGATGTAAGTGTGAGCCCAAAAAGAAGGTCTGGCTTTCCCTTTTTTCCTGCTTTATTCCTGCCTTCTCCCTGCCTTCATTTCTGGCCGTGTCATCCCACATTTTCCACTGTTTGTCAGATTCTTCCACAAGCATATTCAACCCACTAACTCACCAAAAAGCGCACAGGTTTGGTTTTCTTGCAATAGTAGTAAGTAAAACTGACTCCCAGGGAGCTCTGGAAAGCACCGGAGTCAGCACAAAGTAAGCACATGCTCAGCAGTGACTGAGTTTTTATGTTACCTCTTGTGCAGTTACAGCAGGGTTGTGACTCCAGGTGATTTCATTCTGCCCCAAAGAGATTGTCAGCTAGCTTAACCTTTGCACTGTGAACCTGAGCACCTAATAAAAGAAAATGCTCCCATCTGCCCAAAACTTCTCTCCTCACTTTTACAAATGCCTGAAATGCTTAATCATCTCCTGAATGCAGAGATTTGTTTGCCCATGAGGAAGTAGCCCTACACACAACACCCAGTAATACTAAGAGGACTTAGAAAGACATGCAGGGTCCACTCACCCTCATCTTCATCATCTGCTGTTGCTGTCACAACAGGACTTCCAACATCCCTGTCCTCATCTATGCTGACCTCATACACTGACCGAGAAAATGCTGGAGCGTTGTCATTCACATCACTGACAAAAATCCTTACGTAGGCTGTGTCTAAGAAGGAGATGCAAGAGGAACATGCAGACTAGAAATGGCAGAGGTGGAATACCTTGTCGTATTCCAGACAGCTCACATACACCCCAAGTCTAGAAAACTTAAGGAACCCAATCTCTGATATCTTTTACCCAATATATTATTCCTTACTAGTTTTACCTGTGTTGGGCTGCCCATGAACACCAGGTCTAGCAGATTCTGAAGAGTCCTGAGACTGAACTTCAATCAAGTAAGAGGCTCTTTTCTCTCTGTCAAAAGATGCATGGGTGGAAATAATTCCTGTCTCAGGCTCAATGGTGAAGAATTGGTAATCCTCACTAGCATCTTTCAATATTAAGTAGTGAACCTAAAAAGGAAATAGTTAAAAGAGGTTGCATTTTCCACTTTTATTTATATGTCCAAGTTCTGTGACCTCCCCCTTCCCCAGCAGCCTCCTGCATCTGTTTGCAAAATAGCAACACTGAGAAAAGACTTCATCTGGACAGAATTTTTCTAAGTGTTTCACCCATTATGATATAATAAACCAGAATTCTCAAACAGAAGAACATCTGTACCATTGACATCAAGGCCCATCAAGCCGAGTATCTAATCTCCAACAGTGGCCAGCAGGGGCAGTTAAAAAAGGTCATGAATAACAGAGGGAGAGAGAAAAAGAGAATGTATGGAATGACATCTTCCCTGGTGTCTCCCCAGTTTCTAGCAACCCACTGTGCTTCTGATCTCAAAAAAAATGGGGCGGAGAGTTTGGGTCACATTCAGCATGACTGAACAAATGAAAACCTCCACTGATGAAAGCTATCCACATTTTTCCCTTTAACAAAGGTTTGGCTTCCTCCTCTGAAAAAAATGTTTCCACCCCAACCCCCAAGTCACACCCAGAGCACCGCCAGGCAGTTCTACCACACAGGTTGCTCCTGAGATGTTGCAAAATGACAGTTACAGAACAGTAGATCTCTGCTAGCTAGAGTTCCCTCCCAGAAGAGCTAGTAGGAATTTTGGAAAAGGCTCAGGAAGATGCACAGAAAATGAGCAGTTTCATAACGCTACTTTTTCCTAGTATTGGGTCATTATGACAATGAAGGTCAAATGTTGGTTTGACCAACCATTTGACCAATGAAGGTGAAATGAAATGTTATTTAATTGACCGTATTTAAATGGCCATGTTTAACTGACCATAATCACTGATGATCAATTAAATAATGAGCTGAAGAGGCAAGAGTTTGGAAACATGCTCTGCAGCCACCTCCACTGGTCTTGTCATGGAGCAACCCTGAGAATCACGTAGCAGTGCTTTGTCACAGTTACTGGATCAGGATGAGATGCTATGATGCAGGATCTCAAGATCGTGAACAGCATCTTCTCTGCCTGCATCCCACATTATGTACATCAGGCATATGCTAGAAAAATGCTTGATAAGTGCTGTAAGATGTGTTTGTGGCTCATTTCCTTGTCATCTGCTGTCTGCGCACTCTCACTAATTACAACACTAAAATTTGCCTGTTGGGAGGAAAAGAATTGGATGTAAGGTCAAACCTCTCCATGTAGGCCAGAATCCAAGTCCGTAGCTAACACCTGAACCACAGATGTGCCAACATCAGCTCCTTCTGGCACAGACACCTCGTAGTTAGAAGACATGAAGAATGGAACATTATCATTGACATCTGCAAAAGGATGTGATGGGGACCACGGTAAGAAAGTGTTTGAAGACTTTTTTTACTGTATTTTTTTCCACAGTCATAATTTTGCTTGGAGAAAGAACTCACATTGTTCACAGTAAGAAGCAATCCTGCTTTGGGTCCTCCCATTTTCATGGCAGCTGTCAGGAGGCATTTTAAAGACATTGAGTGGTTTCTGGGAGACAGTGGCTTAATTTCAGCTAAGATACCAGCTAATGATTTGACCAGCAATCTTCTTATAGTAAGTCCATGAATGTCAGGACCAGGAGGCCTGTCATCCACAGTCTGTAAAGAGCTGGTTATCTACAGCAGCAGTTAATTTCAGCATTTTATTAAGGGCTGATTAACATACAGTGGAATTAAGCTTCCAGAGTCTACAGAGTTGACAAAGAACATGTGTAAAACAGTCTTTCCTGGCCTTTGCAGGGCAGTATAGCAAGAGTCACGTTAGGCTGTAGGACCTAATGATTACTTAGGATGCAGTTGCACATTAGCCTCCCCTCATCTAACTCCTGGCCAATGTCCAAAGGAAGCATGCTGATCTTCCCACTCTTGTCATCCTGCTCTAAGCCATGGGATCCCCCTTCCCATGAGCTGGATCATGTGGCCCTGTGTCGACAGCGCTCCTTTTGTTGCTCTGAGAGAGACTGCCTTTCCAGAGAGAAAAGGGCTCGCTGTGATCCAACATGCTCTGCAGCTGTCTAATCACCAGATCCCATGCAAGGGACATGGTGAGATTGTGCAGGTGAAGGAAAGGAAGGGCTGCCCCAGGGGCGGCTGCCTGCAGTCAGGTCAGGTTAGGCACTAGGCAAAGCCACGTTAAGCTTACACCAGCGCTGGTCTTGCTTGTCTTCCTTGCCTGACCCTTGTAGAGCCCTAAACTGGAAAAGGTATGTCCAGTGTTTTGAAGGGACAATTTCTGACACATTTTCTCCCTAAAACTGCTGTGTAGGACCAGGTAAGCACAAGGGACAGGCAGGA
This sequence comes from Pandion haliaetus, assembly GCA_013401275.1. Classification (NCBI taxonomy): domain Eukaryota; kingdom Metazoa; phylum Chordata; class Aves; order Accipitriformes; family Pandionidae; genus Pandion; species Pandion haliaetus. The sequence continues at coordinate 41,247 of VYZV01026348.1, read as the reverse complement.
GAACTATGACAGCACTGACTCCAATCTGTTTAAACTGCTCTAGAATCATGTCCTCCTGCTCAACCCGAGACAAATCAGTCTGCTGTTCCTCTTTGTCTGCAAGATGACTAAACTCAGAAATGCTGCATAATCCCCTACATCTTTTTGCACTTTTCACAGTTTAACAGCCACATATTAAGAAAGTAATTTTCCTGTGTCGTGGCAGAGTGCCAAAAAAGATGAGCTGTAATGAAAGTTCCTCAGATCCATCTGTCCTTATGAAGAGCAGACAAAATTCTTAGCATCTCATTCTGCAAACTCTTAAGCATACATTTGGTTTTACTACTGCCATATGACTCCATTGATTCTGACACACAACTATTTGCAGGACCAATGTCTTAAACTACTTTTTTTTTTTTTAAGTTGTCAGTGTGGGGTCCCGTAAATCCCAATTTTCTTTCTCTCTTATATGCATAATCATCTGTGAAAACTTCTTTTCTAACAGGCTTTTTTTTTTTTTTATTTTTTAGAAGAGAGTATGTCTTGTTAGAGATAAGTTTCAGTAAATTCACTGAGCAAGGTAAGGAAAATAAGATGCTATAAAATACTTCCTTTCCTGTGTGCTTGTGCATAAATAAAGGACAATTCTGCATATGAAACTTTCTGGTAGTTATTTCTCTCTTAAAGGTGTTTAACTTGCTTTTTTCTTCCACTAATGCATACATGTGTGTCTTAACCTTTTTTTGTATAAAATGCTGTTATTGAAAAAGGATTTTTGCTTGTGAGCAAAATGAAGTTTCTGCCAAATTCTGATACCAATAACTGCACTATAGGAAAAAATCTTTGGGGTCATGGTCCATAATCTACAATGAGGCTCAGACCCTGACTTGAAGCATCCTTCTCTACAAACCTGAAGTGTTTTTGCATTGGTGGATTGTGGAAGACAGAACAATGCTGTGATAAAGTGAAGCAGGGAAATTGGATTCCCATTCAAATTACCATTTAGGTCCCTCATGTCCATGGTGGTTAGTGAGACAAATTTTTTGCTGGAGACTTCACTTATTCATGTTTTCATCTAAATGTCTACACATCAAAAGTAACTCCAGTAGTGCTTCAAAAAGCAGGAATTAAAATCAGATTTATAGTTTTATGTGGATCTACAGGAGTGGCGCCTTACAAAAAGATCCTACTATAAGGAGGGTGGGATCAAATTTTTGAAAAATGCATCTATTGTAAGGACCCTTGCATTTTCATTTCTAGAATTTTAATCTCAGTGTTCAATAGAAAATCCTGAATATAACAAAAACCCCTAGACATCAAACACAAACCCAACCTATCTGGGCTGTTTCTCTTTCTATAGCACAGAATATTTCCAGTAATACTCATCTCCTTTCAATAGCTTGGGGACATTTACTGGATTTCTCCTCCTATCAAAAGAAACTCTTTCCAATTACATTTATAAAAGCAGGCACTAGTGTTGCGTAAACATTCAGACAGCCCATTTTTGCACTATCACATTTCCACATTTGATAGTTGTACTTAGAAATTGTCTCAAATAGACTTTTTCAATGACTGCACGACTTTACAGTATAGAAATGTACAAGGCATTCTTACGTGATTTGGCATTTCACGGATGTTACCTGAATTCATGGTGTTATACTAAAAATAACAAGAATATTGTTCTGAATGAGTTGTTCTGACAGCAGCAAAGCTTACCTGTTATATTCACACAAACAGTGGTAAAGGAAGCTAAAGGAGTCATTGCTACATTTTGTGCCCGGACTGTCAGGGTGAAAAACTTAGTTGTCTCAAAGTCAAGTGGCTCAGCGACTAGAAGAGAAGCAGATCCATCAGCTCTGTTTGGCTTCAGATAGAAACGAACTGGCATGTTAGTCTCTGGAACTTGACCCTCCTCCAGATTATATGTAACCCTGGGATCACCAAGAGGGGATGTGGCTTTGATGGTCTGAAGAAGAAAAGAGCCACCACATATGTTCATGAAGCATGGGGTTGCAAGTGTTCAATGTTCAGTTTGATGGCAAGAACATACAAGCATGTATGTTCTCCAACATACATGCCTGTATGACTTGGATAACAGACAAAAGAGAAACAGTTTATAGAGCTGAGTTTCATTTTACAACATTTAGGTTTGATGCAGGTCTTTAATCAACAGTAAATTTACCTGCCTGTAAATGTGCCAAGCAAGAACTGCATCACTGGCTAAAGGAAATCCCTCCTCTCTCCTCCTTACAAAACAAAAGCAATCCAAAAGGAGATGGTTTCTCCACTGAGTTGTGCATTTTACCAGGCAAGATACAGACAAAACCTAAATTGTTTCCAAGGGCTTGGATATTACATGCAGGAGGAGGAAAGCAGGGATTATCTGGCAATTTACATAAGAGACTATCCTTAAAGAGTAAGTGTGTACAGGTTAAAAAGGAATTGGTTTGGATTAGAAGAGTCCAAAGCAAACTACAGCCATTCCAAGCTGTAGTGCTTAACTGAGAAAAGCTGTAGGAAAGATGGAGGCAGGCAGCATGGTCCACTGAGGATGGAGGAGTGAGGAGCCGGCCCTTGGTGGGAACACTCAAGGATTTCCCACACAGGCAGGGCATGGGTCTTGCTTCTCATTCACAGCTTCTGCCTGCAGGAGCACACCCTGAGGGCTGTTGGTGTAAGAAGTCACTGGGAAAACTGCTGCCAGCTGAAACGCCGGCCTATTCTGCAACAGGTACTCCTGACAAACACTGATGGGGTACACAGCTGTGAAGGCTGATAAGGAAACAGCACGACACAGTAAGGGTTGCAGAGCTGGCATCCATGCACTCTTAACATGGAGACAGAGCACAACAGAGGAAGAAGTTGAAATGAAAAGGAGAGGGAGGGAAGTAATTGCACTTTTAACATACCACTATCTTGGTGTCACGAATGGTGTTTTCAGGGATGGTTACCCAGTATCTGCTCTGCTCCCACTGGGGCGGCTGGCTGAGTGCATTAGTGACAGTTACTATCAGCTCCACAGTGCTGCTTCTGTTCCCTCCGTCTGTTGCTACAATATAGCGACTAATGCGCGTTGTCTATGAAACGAAGAAGATCGAGGATATTTGCAAACCATTTTGTACAAATCAAGAGATTTCAATTAACCCTCCGCAATGGATTTGAGGGGTTGGAGGTTGCTCAGTTCCAAGCAGAGAGTTGCATTACCTGGGGTAGCAGGCGGTTCACATACACCCAGCCCGTGCTGGGGTTGATCTGGAAGTATTCCAGTTGATGCTCTAACATTGAGTATGTGACAGCAGCATTCACACCTTGGTCACTGTCATGAGCTGCAACACGGAGGAAACTCGTCCCCATTGGAGTGTCTTCCCTGAGGAAGTCTTTGAAAAGACAAAGGCATTGTCAGCAGGTCTTGCTCTGATTTACCAGGCTGTGTGTAATAGAAACACTCCTGTAAGAAAAAAATCTCTTCATGTGAGATTAGATGCTTCTGTAATGAGGCAGGTTATAAAGTATCATCACTAACAGAGTGTCTGCACTCCTTTTAGCTTCCCCTTCCCTTTCCCCTGACACACTGGGCTGTCAAGCCTGCTGCTGGTGAAGCAGGTTTGCTGACTACACCGCTGCCGGCACTTGTGCCTCTCCACAGCGGTGCTGGCAAAGCTGGCAGCCGCCCACCTGCCCACCACTTCAGATCACAGCCCAGGCTGCTGGGCTCAGCTGCTGATAAAAGCAGGCTGGTATCAAAAGGAATTCTGTGTGAATTGAATTAATCCCAAACGTGAGTGGCGGCAGCAGCATTGCCAGTGGGAGGCAGTAGGGAATCGCAAAGCATGTCATAGTGAAGATGCCCCCAACACCCCAACGTTTTGGAGAAGCTGCCCAGGGCAAGGGCAATGAGCATTTATACATGGCCCTTTCCTTAGGTCTCAATCCCTGCTCCCAGCAATGCACCTGAGATAGAGGCTGTGCCTTTGTGTCCATAGCCCTAGACAGACCAGTCCTTCTTTGAACCTGCTTTTATAAACATCATCTAAAAATCTGGAGGCAGAGAGTCGCACAGCTGAAGTACCCATTGCACAGAAAAGTAATTCATTTTGTCTTCCTAATGCCCGATTCCTGGCAGGGACACCAACAAAATGATGGGAAATTGTGAGCAGTCATTTCCTACTCCCCTCCTCTCTGCAAGGCATAATTTTATATAAAGCTATTGCATCCCTGCTGGCTGCCTCTTTTCCACAGCCCAGTCTTTAGACTGCTCTGATGTGACTTTGGTCCTGCTCTTCCCTCCATCCTCAGCCATCCAGCCCCAATTCCTCCTCCAAGTAGCTATGGGTGCTTGCCTGATGTGGTTTTTGAGCCATTTCCATGCACTAAGGCTCCAACAGCTCAGTGTATTGAAATGGCCCTGGCAGTGGGAAGGCTGTTGCAGTTAGGTTTAGACAATCTAGTCAGTCTAGTTAATCACTTCTTGTTCAGAAGCTGTTTCATATCTTTGATTTCCCTTGTATGTGTCTCCTTTAGCATTTCTGAGGAGGGACAATCAGGTTTGCACACTAATAAAGTGGAGTGGCCATGTTTTCTGTTTCAGTTTTCTTCCTTAACATCTACACTCTGTGGCAGCGGGGCAGTAAAACCTTAAACCACCACCACTGCTTGCTCCATGAAGACACATTTGAACTTTAATTAGCTTCCCTTGTCCCCCAGGACATTTAGTTGGCCTAGGATTCATATCCCTAGCATGTCTGCTCTCAGCCCAAAGCTGCTCTCAGAATAGATTTACTGGCACTAAAATAGATTAATGAAAATAGAATTTATTGCTAAGAAACACTGTAAAATATCCTCTTTTGTGTGTTTAAATTTATACCTTTATAGCCAAATCCTGTTAAATCACATAGTAGGAAAAAAAAAAAAACTTACTTGGAAGGACCATACTCTCTCCCTTCATGTACTTCTGCTTGCTGCTAGCATAACTCTAACACTTACTATACCATCCCTACTGCATAGAGTTAATAATTTCTTTAATGTCTGTTTTGCAGGCAGATGGTAAGATGCATGGCTTAAAACAGGGATTTGACCAACATCCTAGTGCAGAGGAATAAAGAACCAGCAGTTGCCAGGAAGAATAGACTATGACTAATGGCATTTGACCTTGTTAGAGAGGAAGCTATTTTTAATTCTGTGACGTGCAGACATTGATTACTTATGTATAGATGCTGCAAAAGTGCTCTGCATAAAGTGACCTCATTATCTGCCATTTCCCTATCCCAAAGGACTGCCTTTGCTTCGGGACCTTTGCTGGTTCTCTGTGTTCATGAAAAAAGAAGAAAATCAGCCCATTTCTCAGAAGTGCTGAAGTCACTGTAATTACCAAATGCGACCTCTCAGCTTCACTACTTTTCAGAAAAATAATCCCAGGCAGTTTCACCTGAAGGACATGTTTGAAGGTAGAATACAAAGGTTCATCTTTGCACAAGCATTCCCTTTACCTCAAGGACTTCTCTGCTCTGTCTGAAAATATTTCTCTCCAGTGAGATCACTCCCACCTGACTTCTCAGCACTGCTTTGGCCAGGTTTGCAGAAACCACTAGTAGGAATGTAGAAATGGTTATTCCCAATATGCACATTTTAACCAATTTGGCACGTGGAGTTAGTCGCTATAAGTTGCTCTAAAATGTGGAACACAATTTTCTTTCTGTCCTTGTGCATAACTCTGAAGTGTGGATGTATATTTAGACTACTTCTTAGCAGGTCACTTCCTGTTAAAATCCTGCCATGCAAGCATCCAACCTCTTTTTGAATCCTGCTAAAATGATGGCCTCTGTGATGCTAAAGATGACTTACTTAAGAGCCATCTTCAGTTTAATAAGGCATTGGTCACTGCTCTGCCTTACATGACATCTCCATACAACTGGCAAAACATCTCCAAAATGGAGTTGTTGCCACATGCATCATCAACCATTTTTTGCCATTTTGAGGCAATTATGCAAGGAAAGGCCTGTTCTAGTCCAGCAGCTAGGGAGTACACTCGTCACTTGTGGGTGACATCAAGTGTAGAGGGTCCAAGTGCGGGATTTTACTAGAGAAGCATCAAGTAAAGTTAAATGCAAGACTGATGAAAAGCATGTCATGTGGGGATGAAAAAGGGAATGGCACCAGGGCAAAAGGGAAAAGCTAACTCAGCAGCACAGTTACAGGAGGCATCAGGGCTCACAGCCAGTCGCAGGCTAGAAGCCAAGGATTTGGGGCTCTTTGACGAGATAAATACCACTCCAGCCTATTCGAACACAGGCGCTGTATCCAAGAGACACAGATGACAATTGCTCTTCTAGTTGGGGCCAATGACTTCTCAGCTAGGATGTCATGTTATGTTTCGGGACATTGAATAAAAATTCATTGCACAGAAAAACTTGGGAGGGAAAAGCCACAAAGGGAAGGGATAGATCTGCCTGATCTGTAGGAGTGAAGACTGTCAATGTTTTTAAGAGTATTGCAAAGAATAAAGAGGACAGTGATCAATTCTGCATTTATCCACTGACGATGGATTAAGCGGTAATTGGCTTAGTTGGCAGCAAAGGAAGACTGATCACCTAAAAAACTGACCACTGCTATAAGGAACTACTGAACAGGTTCATGTTGCAGTACTGGGACAGGTAGTTAAGAAACACTCACACTGATAGCGACTGTTCTCAAACTTGGGATCGTTGTCATTGATGTCAGCAATAAGGACAGTGATCTGACACACGCCGATCAGCGGTTCCTGTGCCTGGTCGGTAGCGGTAACAGACAGCATATGCTCTCTCTGCTTCTCCCGGTCAAAACTCTGCGTGGTTGTGATGACTCCTGGGAACACAGACACCTCCTGTTCTGCATGTCACAGCCTCGGGACTGAATTTGCAGAAAGGGACTAGCACATCTCCCACACAAGAGGAAGCTCTGACCGTACACAGCACAACCATCAAGCTTAATCCACACCAACTCTGCAACACGTGTCTTGGACGGGACCAGCACCAGTTCCCTTGTCTCTCCTCTCTTTGCATCCCACATACTGCAAGGGTCAACACCTTTCTCTCCAGCTGCCCTGATAAGAAGCTTCAGTCTGACTACCTTGTTATCTCACTCCTCATGGAGCACAGCAGGACTTTCTCCTCCTCCTCAAGAGGCATCTCTTAGGTTTACTCCAGAGATAGTCTAAGTAACTGAATATTTCAAAGACAGCTCATTACTCTGGGGAAGAGTCATACCACAGAAGGCACAAGTGATGTGACCAAAGTCATCTCTACTGTGGGAGCTGGAGGCTGCTTCATTGAAAAGATTAAAATGGGGCAGAATCACATAGCTCAGTTAATAAATTGAACATTTTTCTCCCAGTATACAGCTTTTCCTCTCCACGGACCTGGTCTTCCCTGTCTCAGATCCTTTTTTCTGTTTGGGAGACTTTAAACCGGCCTTCTGGAGGCCACTTCCAGACCTATGTCTCTACTATGCTAGGGACCAGGATTCTGCTGCTCTGTTGTTGGTCCTTCCAGTTTCCTGTGCAGTCCTGGACATGCAAGTATCTTACCTCTTTTTGACTACAGCAGCATCAACAACTTTTATAACTCCTTCACCTGAAATGCATCAGGACTGTCTGTCACTGCCCTGTTCTGGTACAAGGGTTTTGCCTCTATATGCACTGCACTGGACCTCCTATTTGTGCATGAGATGAGAAATAAACCATGGCCACACTGAAGGGAAGAACAAACTCAAGCTGTTGGAGTCACACTTTCTGCTCTGCATTTTTATAGCTACACTTGATCCAATAGGAAGATAACTGATACAGAATAGCTTTTTATCTTCCTATTAAACTGGGGTTTGTTCCCCTCCTTAATTTGTCATTTAAATCACTATCATCTTAATTTAATCTATGTGCATGGCTATCCATACACTCTGAACTTTTTTCAGTGTTTATTCCACAAGCTGTCATAGCTAAACCTGCAGTTACACCGTTAAAGCATGAGCCCAGTTGGACACACTCATACAGTGGCATTGTCATTACAATACAATGCCATTTTCATTTTATCTCAGTAACCTGAAAGCTACTGACCTGTGTCTTGGTCAATGCTGAAGCCCAGGGAAGCTCCATCTCGGTGCATGAGCCCGTACTTCACCTCTCCGTTAATGCCGAGGTCTGCATCATAGGCTTCTACCTGTAGCACATACGTGCCTGGAGGCTGATTCTCCAGAACCCAAGTGCTGTCACTGTAGTAAGCGCACTAAAAATACACCCAAATATCCAATGCTACGTGTTACACAGAGACACGTGAATTTGCTGCACAGTGTCAATATTTTTTGAATATTCTTTCTTATGAAGAACTCAGAAGAAAATCACTTCTATTACTTATACTCACAAAGAAATCAAGCTCTAAGGGAGAGGAAGGAAAAAAGGAGAATGAAGACTCTACACTTTAAGTATGAAGAAAGCTGGCTGCATGTTCACTTGCAGATTCATTCTGCTCTGCACACACAATCCCTTCAGCCCACCAGCAATCACCAGTAGCCAAGCAGAGTCTATAACCCCAGTTATGGATGGGAAAAGAATATCTGCAGAAAGACTCTTACCTCTCTAAAGACAGGCTTGTTGTTATTAATGTCGTTAACTCCTACAATAACCTCAGCAAAACTGCTGAGAGGGGTGGGTCCCCCCGAGGCATTGTCATCTATCGCAGTGATGTTCAGTGTGTATTGTGGCCCTTTCAGATTGGGTGGTGGGTTTCTGCGGAGTTTAATGATACCTAAATTTGGAAGCATACAGTGTCATTTTATTTCACCGTGTAAACAAACAAAATCACGTGAGCATCACATTTCTCTGCTGCTGTATTTTTGGTTCAGTTTGTATTTTGGTTGCAAAGCACAGGATTCAGTCATCTTAAACCGCACAGTCCTTGGACTAGGACCTCAAATTTTGGTTGACATTTGGAGGACAAGCATCATATCAAAGAGCTAATTCTCATTGATATGAAGCATCCCCTTTGCAGATTATATAAACATGGTGCTTTCTTATGATTTTTGACACACAGGTGAAGCAGAGTCAATACAGATTAGACAGTAAATAACAGTGTTCTAAAATCTCTTTCCTTACCTTTTTGACTATCCAGTTCAAAGTTGCCCTCATCATTACCTCCCGTAATCAGATATAGCAGCCCATCTCCATCAGGGTCCTTTGCCCGAACAGTAGCCACTAAGGTGCTGGGACCAGCATCTTCCGAAAGGAAAGTTCTGTAACTGATGGACATAAGGGAGCAATGGCAGAACATTCAGTATGCGTGGTGCTTAATTGCTAACTGGGGTATACGTAATTTCCAAGGATCTTTTGGAAGATATCAATATGTACCATACTACATTGCACTGCAAACCAGGATCACTTATCTCCTAAAGATGAGAAACAGGACTAATATCTGTCATGCAGTGTTTCTTATGTCCCTATCTACTAATGGAAAGCATCACATACTAGAGATGATGTAAACCAGTACATAATTCTGTAAATTAATGTATTTATGTTTTGTATTTAAAACATAGCCATACTTTAAATTTATGCAAAAAAATAGAAATTATATTCATCTGGGAAATGAAAGAAGGCATTTTAAACAAACAGGCCTCGTGAAGTTAGCTTATAATACAATCTGCTGATGATAAAATCACATTTTAATGTTTGCTAACTACCATCTTTATCTGTCATATATTTATACTTGGACAATCACTTTGAAATCCAGAAGGCAACACAGTCAAAATCACTCCCTATGGAGTTAGATCTTTTATTCATTCTGTTTTCTCTCTATAAGTATAAAGTCAATATGCTGGCATCACAACTGGTATATCTTTTTGATACAATCTAGAAATGAAGGGCCAACTTCTAAAGCCTTTCTTCATATAAATTACCCCTCGATTTCACTGGTACTTGTGACTTTCACTGGTCACAAAAAAACAAGTGACCATTTAGTCAAATGTTATTAAGGTTACACATATGAACAGCATCTGTAAAAACCAACGCAGGCATTCAAACTGGCTTACACAGACTGGGAGAAGACAGGAGCCTCATCATTCACATTGGTCATTCGAATACGCACAGACGCTGTCCCTGTCCGAGGGGGATGTCCTTTATCGACAGCTATCACCACAAACTCATACATATGGTTTGTTCGCTCAAAGTTCAGCCTCTGGTTAGAATTGATGACCCCATAATGTGTGATGGAAAAATCAGTGCTCTGGATGAAGTAAGTGATCTCAGAGTTGGAGCCAGAGTCGCAGTCTGTTGCAAGCACTATTAGAGAACACATTTAACAGAACAGTCATGCTGCAGAAGAGGTTTGGCTATGCTATTTCCTACCAAGTCAACTTCAGATACTTTTTTTTTTGAGAACAGAGGTGACCTAAATCTGTTTTATCCATAAAAGCCTTATTTTTGTCATAAGACTCTGGGAACTCAGCAGGAGGCTGGGAATAAAAAAGCAAAGCAACTCTTCCCCACCTCCAACCCAGCCTGAGCGATTGCAGCAAGGCGGGCTTGCAAGAGAGCCGTGATCCCAATACTACACAACATGCTTTGTACAAATAGCAGTCAACACTGGTAATTACTGCACAATCAATATACATGTTGGTAGAACATTATCAGTCATAAACTGTGTCCTCACTCTCCCTGGGGATGCCGTTCAAATTTAATTAGCTCCCAGCTATGTTATAGCTAAAGTACTTTTTAATTACCTGGTGCTTCAAGGTACAAAGAGTGATTAAACATTCCTCCCCAGCAAGTGTTTATTCAGTACATTGGGTGTCCCATCTGCTCAGAAGCAGCACATCAGCAGAACAAAGAGCTAGAGCTCACAAAGTAGTGTCAGGAGTGATTTTTAAGAGCAGGAGTTCACCTCTTTTATTACCCTGTCATTTTTCTAGCCAAACAATGAGGCTTCAACTCATACCCACACTGGTATTAAACAATCACCTTATTCTACCAGGAGGATACAGATGCAGCCATCGTGATAGCCCACAGCCTTTTGGAAACGGAACAATGATTGCAGTGCATGGACACCCTGGCAGACAGCTACAACGTTATCCAAAAATGAGACAAATAAACAACAACCCATCACTACCAGAATATTAACTCAAAATGGGAAAGAGGAAAAGAAAGATTTCAAAAAGTGCACTGAAATGCTGTGCTACCTAATTGCAAAATAACTACCTCTGCCTGTGGAAAGTTACTCATCTTGGTTTAAAAGGACATTTAGGGTGGTTGTAACATTTTGTTTAACATCTCTCAAAATCCTGCTGTGAATATGTGTTTGGGTGTGTTACAGACTACAAAAGCACGGGCTTTAGAGTTAATAATTCTCTTGCTGTACTGAAAGACAAAATCTATTAAAAACTCAAGAAAGATTGAAATAAAAGTGACTTAAAACTGTTAAATTTAGTGGTTAAGTATTGTTTTTAGAAAGACATGCAGAAAGCAAAAAACATACTTGATTTGGAAGGTTATGATTTAATCTACAGAGTCATTACTGAGACATTGTAACCATTCACAAAAATGCATTTTATGTGCTTAAGACCATACTTCTTTTCCCCCAGATGTCTTCTGGCAAATCGGGAATGTGACGCTTACTTGTACATGACAAAAACATGCCTTACTTCCCAATAGCAACTGGGAATTCCATTCCCCTTCCATTTCGTTCCATCCCGCAAACTGTTTTGCACTGCAGAGGTATTTGGAGGACCATGGTCTGTGCTGGCTCTGCCCATGCTCTGAGCTAGCTTAGTGCAAGCTAACTCCAGCTCAAAGCCTAGTATGTTAGCACAAAGTTGCCAGCTACAACTCTAAGCCTTGCTCTGCTGGCAGTGATGCAGCTGAAGGAGTACTCTAATCCCTGCTGAGAGCGTACCTCCATGCTTTTCAGATCATAGTTTGTTTGTGTCCAGACCTCTTAAAGTACATGCAGTGAGCAGAAATCTGCCTGTAACAACTAAGCAGACAGACTGACTCAGCTAGCATAGCATCAGCACTACAAACATGATACAAGCCAGATTTCAAGTGTGTTGAAATAAAAATGGTTGACAACTAAAATCTACATGTACATCATCCACAGTTTTAACAAATGGCATATATCATGGTACCCTTTCCATTCATTGATAGCAAACCAATCAGCCACAGAATGGCAAAGGCTGTCTTGAATTTGCATTTCTTTTTGTTGGTGGGACAACCTAAGCTTGCAACATCCCAACCCTCAAGGAACTATAGCCAGCGTCAGAGCTGCTTTCCTGAGATGATACTTGCTTTGGCAGTCAAAGTTAGTGGCACAGTAGTCATCTGGCATAGGGTACAGGTGCCAGCACATACCACTTCCTTGCAGCCACTACCAACAGTGATCTGCCCTTCAACACCAAGTGAGCATTCACCCACCCATTTTTACTGTCACTATACTTCTACCTCACATTTTCTTTTTTAAGAAGCCTCTTCCTCTTGAAATGTACCCTGTGTGGAAAGACAACCAAACGGAATGCAATTGCAAACCGTACTGCACAGCTTTGCTGTTCTTGCTTTGGGCATGGGGCATACTTTTCTGTTCCACAACTGGGTGAATTTTGATCAGCTTTACAAGTCTCCTGGAGAGAAAAGCATTCATCTTTGTAGCTAAAATCACATGCTTAGGAATTTTTTGAAGTTGATTGTTCCAATCAACTTATTTCTTCCCAAGAGTCATTAAACCAAAAAATGAGCCACAGCAAGCTCTGAACTCTCTTGGTAAGTGTTTAGAGAAAGCAGCCCCTGCAGCCTTGTTATCAGCATGTCGCTATGGAAGGGAAGCTAAGCTTCTTAACACCACTGAGACCTGCACACGTTCAGCTTCAAATTCAGGAAATTTACATCGTTGTCTTCAAAAGACATGCCTTAGACATGTAAATTTTTGCTAAGTCTTGCCTTGGCATTTATCCATTTCTCACACAGTTCATAAGCCCCCCGAGGTCTCAGCCCATGCTCCCGTTACCTACCCCAGTACCTGCCCCTACTTCCAGTTTGAATACTGACAGTGAGCCTGTAAGTGTTCTCTGAGTCTTAGGCAGAACACAGCTGTGGCATATATCACATCATGACAGACTACATCAGATCTCAAGACATCTTTGAAGGCATTTAACTGACACCAGTAAAACAGGTTGGAAAATGGACTTTTTTTCCTTGTCTGTTGGGCTCTGAAGACTGAGACAAGAGGTGCAGCATCATCCAAGTTCAGTCCTTACTTATGCAACCACAGTATTTTGAGAATGACCTTGAAGTTTTGGTTGGAACCTGGGGCTTAAAATTATTTCCAACAGCTCTGATCTTTCCACAGAATTCTAGCCTCTAAAAATGTAATCTGTGCACTCAGGTTTACATGCAAGTGATATGTGGCCATCTTAAAAAAACAAACTTCGAATGATGGCTGGTAAGCCACAACCATAAGTATAAAAGTTTACAGGTTTTCCAAAGGTTTCTCCTTTAACACTTTGTAAGTCAATTATACAGCGTTAATACCTATTTGATAAAACTAGCTGCCCATTTAAAAACCTGCTTTTTTTCTTAACACATTAAGAAAAGAAAAAAGACTTGCAGCTGCTTCCAGGACACACAAAGATGACCAAGCTGTCTTAAAAGACGGCTACAAGATTTAAAGGAAACAAGCTATGGAAATCCAGTAAATCACTACCTGTCAGCTGCCTTAACTGCTCTTGGGATACCACAAGATCCCCCCTTGGGCACAGCACAGTGGTCCTCACCTGAAGACACTCACAACTCAACTTCCAGGGTACCTAAAAGCCATCTCCAGACCTCCAGGAAAGCTCCCATCCACATCTTACAAAGGCAGTGCCCGCTGTGGAAGAGCCAGCACTTCCTCATGGTGAGAACATGAACATGTAACACAAACTAGCAGGTCCACGGCAAGACTGAAATAAAAGGTACCAGGATGGTCCTCACCTTGCAGTAGAGACGTGCCGACAGGAATGGTTTCGGGAATGTCGTCTCTGCTGTAAATGGAGTGCTGGAATTCAGGAGAACAGTCATTTTCATCGGTGATATGGACCATGACCTGAGACAAAAGGACATGCTGAGAGGGGATTTTGATTTCTACACTTAGGAAAACGGGTACCTCATTCTGGACACTGCCTGGGCAGTCATTGCTTTTGCTGCTGTCCTGTACACCTCCGATGCTAAACTTTTTCTCACACTACTCCTGTAACACAGAGAAGTATTATCTCCTCCAATTCCACACAGATGGGAGGCAAAGCCAAAGAGGAATTAACAAGAGGTATTTTGCAGAGCCTAGATCTGAACCCAGCTCAGAGCCCAGCCTTCTGCCCAGACCATAAGGCCTCCTTCCTCCTGAGCATCTTCACAAGTTTTCTAGGCTATCTGCCTGCATAACTGGTCCCGCTAATGAGGTAACAAAGATTGCAGGGACAGTGGGTAGGAAGTGAAGTGATCCACGTACCTCAGTCACGCTGCTAAGAGTGCTCTCAACTTCCATGGCTTTCAGTAAGAGGTGATAGAGGTGGTGCTCGCTCTCATAGTCCACGGCGTGGGTCAGGCTGAGCTCTCCACTCTCCTGCCTCACCCTGAAGAGCCCACTGGGGTTCGTCAGCAGAGTGTATGAAAGAGGCTGGCTCTGGAAAGAAACGGCCTCAACAACTGCTACTCTGTAAAGAATGAAAGAATAACCCTTTGCTTCAACACAACAACAAAAGCTGTCTCCTGAGCACCTAGAAGAGGAACATGAGGATGAGGAAAGGTGAATTGCTCACTCTCTGTCAATGCTGGGCTCAGCTTTGTATTCAGACTGGAAATCCCTGTGCTACAGGGAGCCCACCCCCTTCCCCTTCTCTCACCAAACTGATCCCCTGACATAGCAGGGCTGGGATAACAACCCATTTCAACCCCCACTAACATGAAAACATCTTTTTCTTCCTTATTGTACCCTTCCAAATACTTGACAGCGGTTACTGCTTTAGCTTCAGTTACAGAGATAACTGAGCTACTATACTTTTGACTTTCTTTGAAGCTGTACACTCAGAAAAGGAACAGGTTCAGAGATGGATGCGAAACCCATGAAGCCCAGGGCCTTTCCAGATCCTGCTGTCTGCCTTGGCAGGACATGAAATGAATGTTTGCCTCCCTACCATGACTTATGTTTTGAAGCTCCATCTCTCACACCAGCCTCTGGCCAGTGTGACAATACACTTTAAGCCCATCTCAGTGAAAGCTCCAGGGAAGGAGAAAAATTTCCCTCCTCCTCCTCATTCAGTCTCTTTTAAGGAGTAAGTGGCACATTCCAGCAATTTTTCCTACATCATCAGCTTATTTTGAGGTTTCCTACTCCTTAAATGCCCTATGGTACTGCTGAACCTGCTACCTGGTGCCTTAAAAGCCCATGCTGCTCTCAAACAGCTGAACAGTGACAATAAAACCAGAGCCAGCTCAGCAGCATCTGCCCACTGTGGCTTGGCTTAGCTACTCTTCACGCAATGGCAGAGCCCCTTGAAGACTCAGCTATATCTATTTGCACTTCACATGGGCGCTGTTATCTCAAGAGTCTGGCAATGACTTGCCTTTCTAAAAATTTAAACACAAGTCAAACGGGATACAAACAACTCCAAGTATGTTTAATTAAAAGGCAGTATTTTTCAAGCACTCATTTTATCTGAAGTGCTCAGGAGATGCATAGCCAGGAGTTTGGCTGTTTTAATTCACGATGCAATCAGTAAGACCCCAACAGCATTAAAATAGTAATTTCAGCAGAATTCCAGCATCCCAGACTACACCATGTGCCACACTGGAGACCCTTAAACACCAGAAAAGCCATAAGTTCTTTTAGAAAGCACAATGCTATTTTTAAAGTGTAATAGGCAAACACATATGCATAGCCCTGACAAGAAACAACACAAAAATTTCACTTTATTGTGCTCTGTGAAGCTCCTCTCGGACTGCAGGCAGCAAGCTCACCTAACAAAGTATAACTTACTTTTCTCCTGCTGGAGTATTTTCAGGGACAAACACACTGTAGGACATGTTAGTGAACTGTGGAGGTCGGGAGCCTGCCAGGATGGAAATGGAGGCATAGGGGCTTTTGTTGCCATACTCATCGGTGGCTTCCACAGTAACCATGTACTCCTTGTTCCACGTCAAAGGCAAGCCAGTCGTCATGATAATGCCAGTATCCTTATCAACTCGGAATCGCTCTTCACCACCTATCAATATACGCACAAAGCTGGTCTGAAAAATGCCCCACAGCAAGAACGTTTGCACCTTCACTATTTTAATGTCAGCTATCCTCAATTCATCTACCTATGTCCTTGCATGCACTTCTTTTTTCCTCTCCAGTTGTGCACCTTATCTTTCACTCACACCGTGCTCTCTTGAAAATGTGCAGTGTAAAAGAGATAAGAACAGGCAAGAAATGCAGCTAACAGTAAGGCTGCAATTGATTTCAAAATAGAAGTAAAGCAAAGAAAGTGGCAGCAAGAAAGAATCCCACCCACATAACTGTTTTACTTAAAGCACCTCCAGCTTCTATTTGCTGTGCCTGCTGTATCTTTAAGGATTGCCCAACGGAAAAATCTATCAACAAAATTATAAAATGGGAAATTGTTAAGAAAATTCTGCACCTTAACAGAATTTTACTATTTTTTTCAGAATAGACCTACCTGCAATGAGCGTGTAAGTTATCCCAGCACTGGTGTTTTCATTGTTACTGTAATACGCAACAAGCTGGTAGATGAGAGTGCCTTTTCGGGCATCTGGATTGACACGCGCCAGGTAGGGGTATGGGTACATGCCCCAGGACAGAATTTCCTCTTCTGGGGCAAGGAGTGTCACGTGGCAGAGGTACCAGTCATTATCTGCAAAAGATGCATGGATTTCTAGACAGCTTGTTCACAAACTTTAGTCAGGAATGTTTAAGACCTCATCCATTAGTATTTGTAAACAAACTGAATTGCCCATCACATTCATCCTATCACATGTACAAAAAATTCAGTACAGATATGGACTTTGTAGCTCGATGTGCATTAAGTGCAATTAACAACTAATTAAAAATAATTTCAATAAAAGCTTTTAATGACTTAGATATGCATATTAAATACTATGTCAGTTACACCACTTGCCACAACACAGTTTTAAGTGCGTACTTATCCAGACTCAGGTGAAACTTGGCTTTTTTATTTTCAACAAATTCAGCATAAAAGTTGCCAGTTTTACCAAATCAGGTTTAGGGCTTGTTAAAATATTTCTCTTAAAAATCAGTGGAAGTGGTAAGCAATCAAAACTCCCTAATATTCTTCCAGCCCAAACGCAAATTTGTTTAATTTTCTCAAACCACTGGATATTCCAGGAAAGGCAGACATGCCTTCCCCTTCTGCCCCCAGCATCCCATCTGGTTGCACCTGAGTGAAACACTGGCTTTGAAATCAAACCACCACCCCAGGGCAAAGCCTTGGGCTTTGCTTCTGCAGGGAGCAGCAAGCAAAGGGGCAGGTCAGCCAGCAGCTGTATCCAGTGCCAGGGAGAGAGCAAGCCCTATGTATTAGCAGGGGAAGCACAGCACAAACTGCTCTCTACTGGGCATGGAGGATCTGGGGTTGGCAGCAAGCACCTCTAACCTGAAGCCCTGGAGAAAAATGACGCATACATTGACTACGCCTGTACTGCTTTTGTGGCTTAGAAGTTACCTTCGATACCTAAAACAATGGGTGCAGACGATTGCATCTGCCAACCTTGGACTGTCAGACTTGGGAGCAGCCTGGAAGGACCCACACCACCGAGCATCTGACCTAGATCCCCTCTAATCTCTGACCGGTAGCACAGTCTGATGGCTTTCAGAGAGCAGGGTTGACCATCAGTGGGACAGCTCTAGGAATCACCCCAGATCTGCTCCTGGGGTGGCTATGCCACCACTAGTGCCAGCCCAAAAGAAGGGGTGAACCCCTGACATGCAGAAGGGCTGTCTGCAGAGAAGAAAGAGAAAGAACCTTCTACTACAAAGAACTGATAGAGATTTAATCACAGTATTTGGACCTCTTGGGAGACCAAAATTCAAACCTTTTGAACTCACAGCAACTTGCTAACAGATGCTGAAGGTACATATGAGCTTCTTGAAGAAATTTTCCTAAGCACATTTGTTTTCCAGAGGTGGCCTTGAGATTTGACTTCAAATCAAAATGAATACATTATTGAATATATAAAATAAGTTCAAATAAAAAAAAAGAAACTAAATGTAGAAGGGGTGGGGTGGAAGTAGAAAAGTACATATGAGAAAAGCACATTTTCTGCCTGATAAAATATGATCGCATACTTGAACAAACTGCACTGAGGTTGCAGGTCTGTTAAGGACTACACCACTATCAAAAGAAACACCCACCCGGGTGTATGTATGTCTCATACAGGAAACCCTTGAACTCTGCCTTCAGGAAGGCCACATTTCACATAGGATGGAAGAGGACAGCAGCAGCATGTGGACAAAACCAACCTTCCTGGCAAGGAAGCTAGAAATTCCAAACAAATTTTAACTGTAGACCTCAGGGATCCAATGCTAAATAAAAGACTACCCACAGATAGAGACATATGCTGACACGAAAGACCTGCATTTGCGAGCTGCCTTACCCCACAGTAAAAATAAGAGCTGGACAAATTTACCAGAGGTAATCATTCCCAGGAGGGAAAAGACTTCATTGAATTTTTGTGGGTGTTTTAAAGTGTTTAAAATAATTTAAGACATGGTATCTTTAGCTGGAGGAAATTAGATTACATGGTTTCTGGTTTTCTAATGTACCAATGTTACATACATGAGAACATTTGTTAAACACACTCTGAAAGAATTTTTTCTCTGTATTGCTCAGTGTAAGACAAGGCACAACCCTTCGCATGAGCTAGTGGCTCACAAGAGCAGCTGTAGTGGTCAGTATTTTATCCATAGCCAAGAGGGAGGGCTGAGAAACACATGTCTTAATTAACCCAACTATAGACAGTGTCATTTTGCTAGGGTCAAGTAACAGAATGAAAACTTGTAGGCATGCAGCTTTAAAAATATTTTTGTTCATTCATTGGCCTAATTCAGGCAGTTCTAACTTCTGTGGAGATGAATATCTAGTCAAGCATTTTTCCCATTTAGTGAAACCTAGAGAATTATTTCAAAGAATTATAATTATATGGCTTATTTCTTAATATTGTCCCATGTAGGTGATCCAAGTGTTAAATACCAATCAATAATGAGGTCCTAATCCTGCTGTAAGAATTGTAAAAACCACAACCACATCAAAACATCAGATCTAAACCAGAGCTTTATGCTTTAAAAAAGACAGAAAAGGGAATAAATTTCACTGAGTTCAGCACACATGTCAGGGAAATATTTGTGTTGTTCAAATTAACAGTAATTTTCTGGACTTTTACAAAAACTTCGCCTCCCTCCTCTCTGAAATGTGTATTTAAAAAGAATCATAGAATCACTTAGGTTGGAAAAGACCTTTAGGATTATCAAGTACAACCGTTAACCTAACACTGCCAAGTCCACCACTAAACCATGTCCCTAAGTGCCACATCTACACGTCTTTTTAATACCTGCAGGTATGGCGACTCAACCACTTCCCTGGGCAGCCTGTTCCAATGCCTGACAACCCTTTCAGTAAAGAAATTTTTCCTAACGTCCAATCTGAACCTCCCCTGCCACCACTTGAGGCCATTTCCTCTCGTCCTATCAGCAGCCACCTGACAGAAGGGACCAGCACCCACCTCACTACAACCTCCTTTCAGGTAGTTGTAGAGAGAGATAAGGTCTCCCCTCAGCCTCCTTTTCTCCAGATGAAACAACCCCAGTTCCCTCAGCCACTCCTCATAAGACTTGTGCTCCAGGCCCCTCACCAGCTTTGTTGCCCTTCTCTGGACACGCTCCAGCGCCTCAAGGTCTTTCCTGTAGTGAGGGGTCCAAAACTGAACACAGTACTCAAGGTGCGGCCTCACCAGTGCTGAGTACAGGGGGACGATCACTTCCCTGCTCCTGCTGGCCACACTGTTTCTGATACCGGCCAGGATGCTGTTGGCCTTCTTGGCCACCTGGGCACACTGCTGGCTCATATTCAGCCCTCACTGAACCTTCGTAAAGTTGTGACACTAGCAAAGCCTCAGATCACAGCCTCAGGGGATGGCTGAGGTTGGCAGGACCTCTGGAGCTCATCTGGCCCAACCACCCTGCTCAAGCAAGGCTACCTAGAGTGGGTTGCTCAGGACTGTGTCCACATGGCTTTTGACTATCTCCCAGGAGGAAGACTCTACAACATCCATGGGCAACCTGTGCCACTGAACTAAAGTTCCGGGGACTGGATTTCAAGAAAGATGTGGCACAGCTGGCAAGTGTCCAGAGAAGAGCAAAGAGCACAACCAGAAAACATGGCCTGTCAAGAAAGGTGGAAAGACCTTGAGATTTTCAGGAGACTGCAGGGGACATGCTAACAGCACTATAAGATGCCGAAGGACTGACGTATGAAGTCAGTCAGCTGTTCCCTACCCCACGAAACAAAAAGTAACAAACTCTCATTGCCAAGGAGAAGATTTGTGTTAGATGTTAGGAAAGAAGCAGCAGGGTAGCCGGAAATCCCGCAGCAATTTTTGAATTATAAGGATAATGGAGCACTTGATAGTGCCTGGAGAGGCGAGAGAGCATCCATCAATGAGATCCTTAAGACGTGACTAGACAAGTATCTGCCAGCAATCACTTTGGTATAGCACAGCCTGCCTCTAGGCAGGGGCACAGTACCAGCAAGACTGTTAAATCCTTTCCATCATACTTTAATCCCCCTGCCCTTCAGCTTTGGCATGATATTGATTTCTGAAGCTTACATGTTCACGTGTCACTCATTCCCCAGCAGCCTGAGGGAATTTCTAGCTTAAACATGCCTTGAACCTTGTGTTTTTCTTTGCTGTTTGCTTAAAGGTTAAGAAGTGAGGGAAGGTGTGAATGCCACTCTAGAAACAGACAGCACCACACATGAAAGGAAGAACACAGGATAAGGCCTAACCTGGAGGGCTGTGGTACAGCAGCAGGTGGAAATTCACTTCAGCTATCACGTGGAACATCTTTCTGCAGCTGAGACCTGGCTCACTCCTTCAGCCCCTCAGCATATATTTCTGCTTTTAAGCCTTGAAGGAGCAGAGCTGTTCTCTCTGTTCAAGTGAACAAAACTTAAACTGAAGCAACCTGCAAGCATGTTGACAAAACAGCCCAGGTTATCTGCATACAGACATCAAAGCTCTAATTCTGGCAGGGAATGAATGGAAGTAGCGAGGTGGCTGTGGGTCTCTTCTTCCAAGTAACAAGTGACAGGACGAAAGGAAATGGCCTCAAGTTGCAGCAGGGGAAGTTTAGATTGGGCATTAGGAAAAATTTCTTTACTGAAAGGGTTGTCAGCATTGGAACAGGCTGCCCAGGGAAGTCACTATCCCTGGAGGTATTTAAAAGACATGTAGATGTGGCACTCGGGGACATGGTTTAGTAGTGGACTTGGCAGTGCTAGATTAATGGTTGGGCTTGATGATCTTAAAGGTCTTTTCCAACCTAAGTGATTCTATGATTCTATGAAGAAAAGATGGTTATAATGGTCAGGTCTAAGCTGGAGCAAGTCCCAACTCTAAAAAAACCAGTATTGAACATGCACCAGAGACTAACAGGAGGCCAGTCAACCACTATTCTGCCTTATCATTCAGAAAAAGCCATTCAGAAGAAGCACTTTGAGCCATCACTACTCAGCAGTACAGACATTTCTGTTCTGGTAGCTGTCTCCTCTTTGCATACACACCAGGCATGAGAAACTCAAGGATTTTAAGGTGTTATAGACACATGGCAATCAAATACTATGGAAAATTATTGCATTGACTTGAAACGTGAAACAAAAACAGTCTTGATAAAGTAGGGTTTTTTCCCAGCAATGCATTGTTTTTTCAACTGTCATAACTGCGAAGGCATTAACAGATCAAGCCTCTGAAATCAATAGAGTTTTATTTTGTTCCACTGACAAAACTGCAGTATCCTATTAAATCAAAATGCAACATCACCCAGTGATGTTACAGCTCACCCATTTTGTCAATATGAATCATCCACTGAAAAGGAGGAAATAATCAGGAAAGCAGGTTCTATAGCCTGTGAAACAAGACCATCAACAGGATAAAATACCTAGCCTCCACACCACACATTTGAAAAAGAGTCTTGGTATGATCAATCTAGAAGAGAATATTAAGGGGGGCTGATTTTCCTGGAGATACTAGCACATGCCCAAGTCTTTAGCTTTACCACTTGCTTCCATATAAAAAAGGCATGTCAGGGATGACATGAAAGGGATGTCAATCAACCACCAGCTAAGAAGAACCTAAGTAAAAGGGTGAGGATGTAGCAAGTGCAAGGATGGGGGAACTCACCACATGGCCATCTAAGCAACGAAGGCCTGCTTACCTTCTGTCTTTGAGGGCTAAACACACTGCAGCAGATGAGAGCAGATATACCTGCACCATCCTTGGACAAGAGCATGAAAGCAAAGAACTAGAAAAGGTTTTTAAACTGCAAGTGGCCATTCTTGCAAGCTTCTATCAAGTCTGTGTTCCTTTAATTGCTTATTTTCCTCCCTAAATGGAAGGAGGAAATATGATAGAAGTAATTTTCTTTTCCTGAGATGAGGATTAGAGCTGCACTGACTGATGTGGGTTTGATGGGACTGATGTTGGGAAGATGAGAAGTAAAAAATGTGCATAAAAACTGGTAGGTTTTGTTTTGCTTGTATCCCTTCTGGCAAAATGAATCATTTGAATGTAAAAGAGACAGCATGGTATGCAAAGACATTCCTGAACTACCCAGCTTGAAATAGGTGGTTTCATTACATCAAGGGAGGATGCCCACACAGCCCCTCATCATGCCGTCAGGCCACCCTGTTACCTCTCAGTGGCAGGGCAAGATGACAGGAGCTTTGGCTCGCTATTGAACCCTCACCAGGAAATTTACACTTGAGAAATGGTTACTATCATGGCTAAGAAACCCTTGTCATCTTCAGGACTGAAACACAAAATTAGTTTCAAATGACTTGTATTTCCTCAAAGTAAAAAGGAATGTAATTGCCAGAACACACCTGACACACTGAATAAGTTAATAAACTTCTATCTCAAATATCATACAAAATTATGTTTGAGATAGGAAATATCTTGTGTATACATATAAATATAATAGAAATACTCTAAATGCTTGTGCTATAAATTAGAAATTTTCCTTACAAATTACAATTTACAAGAGTAATTTTTTACAAAATGTAACCAGATATACTGAAGACTATGAAAATACCAGTGAGTTTCAGTAGAAGCAAAAAGAAAAAAAAGAAGGACTCACTTATTTAGGCTTAAGTTGGCTCCAGAGCCTCCCGCAGACAGGGCAGTTGTGGAGGCAGCAGGGTAAAATGCTTCTCAGGCAGCAGCTTGCACAAAACATGACGGCAGGCAGCAGCCACCCCAATGACCACCACCGACAGAGCATGATGTATTAACACTGCACTTCAGCGTGAAAATGGGGGAAACACCACTTATTTCCAGGATCTGTAGCAGAGACCAGACTCTCTGCTTGCCACAAGAAATGCTTTTCTTTTTTTTTTTTATGTTTAACGTTACAGTCACCAGGGGTTACAACGTGCAGCTCACACTCCAGTCTCCCAAATGTATGACAGATGTGAGGAGCCTCAGGAAAGGTCAAGGGAAGGAAAGCAAAGGGGATTTGTGCAGGAAGACAAGAGAAAGCGCAAGACTAATCGGAAACTGCAAGCCTTCAAGTTTAGGGATACTGCACTTCACACCTCCTGCCCAACACAGAGTGATTTAAAGATAAGCCACTGACAATGATGAACACTTCCCTTCCTTTCCCTTAGCTAAGCAGTCCCATCCCCTTGATGAGGCTGCAGCGAAGACGACAGGGAGACAAGGCCTCCTGCTCTTCTGGGGGAGCAGAGAAATAGCCCCAGCTGTCATCACTGACATCTCTGCAAGTCAACAGGGCTAGAATTGGGGTGAAATCCTCCTGTGGAGCTACTTAAACCGCAGGCATGATGGCTGAAGCACTGAGAGGAAGCATTTATGCCCCTTGAAAGCTATGGACAACTAAATCCGCCAACTGTCATGTAATACTGGCATGATATCAGATGAAAATGTCTCCTTGTTTTGGCCCGTTTTTCTTGGGGTTTTGGTTTTGTTTCGGTTTTTTTTCTTTCAAGCACTGTTCACTTCTCTCAGATTTTGTAAGACAGCTTTGCATAAAGCACCTCGCAAATCATAAATGCCAGTTCATCAGCCTTTTTTATAACTAGACATTCCGTGGTTGCGAGACACACTGGTGCCCCAGTTTCTAACCATTATCCTTGACTAACAACAGATATTTTTAAAATTCAAGCTGCTTTTGAACATTCCAGTCTTTCTTTTGTAGTTATGGTCAGTCATGTACTCCAGTACTACCTGAGGATCAGACAAGATTGGGTCACTGTATTAAGCGTCTCATAAACTAACTCTAAAACATCCGTGTCCCCAAAGTACCTGCAATCCTGTCCTCATCCACTAAGCAGTATACTACAAACACTGAAGTATTGAATCTGAAAAAAAATTAAAATACATATGGACATGCCTCATGAAAACTCTTCCATGTGTATTTTTGTGCCTTTCAGAAATTTCCCCCAAACTAAAGTATATGTAGGAATAATCTACTTAAGAGTATTTAAACCTCCAACAAAATGTCTTATAGCAATAATTAACCTTTAACCAGAGTTCATCATCACTTTTAGAAATGCCTTTTATCCTAAAGAAGTGATATTTACATAGCCATGCTGTCTGCTGTGCCCCCTCTCTCCTGCCCAAGTGGTTTTTGAATCTGGTGGAGAGTTTGTTCCAACAAGCTTTATGAAAAGTCAGCAGCTGGCCAGAAAACAGACATCCCAAATAAAGGTGCCCACTAAGGGAAAAGAAAAGAGAAAGCAGCTTTTGCTTGGTCCCGATGAGCAGACCAGTCAGCAACACCTATGATGCTCCTGTGTCTGCCCCAGCTGTAGCACGTGCTGTCATCCTTACTNCGAGGAGGAGCTCTCAAAGCAGGGAGAGACTTCACAGCACAGGTCCCACCTCTAAAATTAAAGCTTTAATTTTATGAATTTCTTTTCTCCAACTCTCTTAAGAAAAGTTGTATGAGGGCAGTTTTAGTACAGCCAGTCTGCTGTCATGAAAATGATGGGTCAGCTCCACCCCAAACACTGACAAGAGACTCCTGAGGGTGAAGTTTCTGTAAATTAACACATTTGGTTTCTCACCAATACTCCTAAATTGGATTAGCAGATGGATCAATGCTCAGGAATATCATATCCCCATGTAACATGCTAATGCACCCATCAGACTCATGCGGGACTAAGTAGAGAGGACCATGTCTTGAAGGCAAGGTAACATCCTTACCGTCATAGTTATGGAAATAGGTGTGTTTGCTCCCTTGAAAGCTCACAAACCACTACATTTGCTTGTGGATGAACAGCCCACAGCCACAGAACAGCTGGGCAATGTGACTGTACCAACTGCCTCATCTACAGCTATGTCAGTGGGTTTCAGTTTTCCCTCCTTGGTTAACCACGGCCAGCAAGCTCGACAGACCAGCCTGCAGAGATCACTTTGCATTATTTTCATGACGTATTTCTTAATATACACCAGCACTTGGACATGTTTTCTACTCATACACCAGCTCTCCAATTTTAGGAGGCAAGGTCTCAATACTACCTGCAGACTTACCCAGTGGGACCATCAGAGCTAAAAGGCAATTGCAGGAGCTACTGCACACAGGGGCAGCAAAAACAAATCTTCACCCAATTTTTCACTTTCTGTGTGAATGCAAAGCTATAGACAGCCTTTACACAGAAATTAGACCCTGCCGCACACAACACGGTGCCCCTGGAGCACAAGACAACACTGAGAGCGTGCAGGGATATTTCTGGCATGGTGCAGCTTTGATCTGGGTCTAAAACAGGTTTTTAGATGCCTTCCTGCTGTTGTAATGTAATGAAAACTCAGAAATATGAAATCATAGGCTCTATAAAAGGATGTAAGAAGTTAACATTAAGAATAAAGGGCTGAATATTCTCTTTTTAAGGTCTCCTATTGCTTTTCTCTTTAACTTGTTATGATAAAGCCTTTCTCATAATTTAAATAGCTTCTTATGTACCTTACTAAGAATATTTGTAACATAAACTTCACATTTACCTCTTCAGTTTTTAAGCTTTTTATTGGTTTCTCAACTATAGACTTTATCAGACATTCTTACCACTTATTTCTTGCCTCTGGGTCATTATATACTTTTACATAAATTTTTTTTTACAGTAAGATTCTTCCAAAGATACATACAGACAGGGTAACACAATAACCTTCATCCTGGAGCTTGCTGTTTTGTCTAATGATCCCTGGCCATTAAAATGGTTTCACGGTTTAAGTGAAGCAAACTTTTTCTCTGTCGGCACCTGAATTTGAAGGCATAGCAATGGTATCCACAGATGGTTTTAATCAGCCTGATACCAGGAGGGGAAAAAAAAAAGCAGCCTATAGTATGACCTCCAAACCTGATTGCCAGGTCAGATTTCTGTTCCTGGAGTCAGTTTTATTTTGTTCTAAAAATGTCAGGGGGTGCCAGGAAGCAATGGGCCATTTCTGGCTCCATGAAAAAAAAAAAACCCTAAGCTATATCTTGATTTGAAATCATAGCCAGCAACATATACAGATTACTTGTTAGTTTTTACAAAAGCTGTATTATGTGGATCGAAAGGTTTACCCTTCCCAGTAGGCATCGTGGTGGAAGCTTTTTAAGAAAGTGGAAGGGACTCAAACCATGTAATCTTTCTGTGTGCAGTCTAGGCTGTATTTTCAGGAATTTCAAGATTTGACAGATGCCTTTTAAAAATGTAGTTTGCTCCCTGTGAGTCATAAGGGTTCAGTACTGATCATATTCTACCATAAGACACTACACCCGAGGAACAGCATTAAGCTACAGCCTCCTTCAGCACCTGTGAAATGCCTACTTCCATTCACAACTTTTACATAAGAGATGGCAATTAATAAGGGTCCAATAGTTTTGGTTTTTAATTAGTGAGAGGATTAAAAGTTTGGCACGTAGTTCCATAATATTGATTACTATGTGACCCGCTGTTAATTATGTTTAGTAAGAGGCATGAGGAGAAATGAGGAGCAGACCAAAGCTAATTCTGTTCAGCTTTAGACAGTTCACCAGGTTTCTTCAGATTAAAAGTGGATGCTCAATGCCTCCCACTGTTTCATCATCTTCCTGTAACATAAGCAGCCAGAAAAAGATCCCAAGTTCATTAATGTACAAAGTTATGAGATTTGATTTTCAAAGTAGCTTAAAGGAGTGTCTAAATGACCTTGTCCCACTTGATCATTGAATTCCTTTCTCCCTGAGGCTCATCTCTTGTCGATACATTATCAGTGCACAGACAGCGGTAAAAACATGCTGTAAAGCACCAGATTGGAGAGGACAACACGATTAATCATTTGTACAACACTGCTCACAAGGTTATTTGCTCTTGTTATAAATAAGCAAGACGGTCAAGCAACATGTCACCTTTCCAACTCCATCTTTAGCTTAATAAGAAGTTCTACTTTCAACATCAGGTGATCTGTTTCAAGTTAGTACCTAGAAATACTGTGCAGCATTTACACTGTTAAGTGTTTCTCACTTGCACAACACAGCCCATTCCAGCAGAAATAAGTTTCTCAGGCAGGCTGCTCTGGGATTCTCAGACTGCACACAGTGCACAACAGTAAAGATCACAGCCCCCAGCATGCTTCGACACATTTGTTTTCCTCCCAGCTCTACGTTTCGCATTTCCTGAGCATTAGGCTGTAAAAACCACTTACAGAAATCGTAAATATTCCCTCTGTAGTGAAGTTGTAAACGTCTAAGCAAAAAACGAAAACCAAACCCCAAGCAAATGATAACCAGCAATGTTATCAGAGACCTGAGTGACAGTCACAAACACACTATAAAACTTACGCTGAATAAGGTGAAAGTAACACATGGGAAGGATAGCTCTTGTAGCCATAACGCACCTCAAGCTTAACACATTTTAAGAAGTTTGACAAGTCTAGCCATTCTCTTTGCTGTATTATTAGGAGAAGCAGATACAGTATACAAGCTGTTGATGTCTAGAGTGGTATAATGATATCTCCACCAAGTTCTCTACACCAACTCCCAGGATTCCAGGTTCAGATAATTTTTATTTTTTTCTTGTTCTAAGCTCATTGACATCTACTTTGCAACGGCTTCCATCCCTTCCCGTGCACTGCCCTGCCATTGCGGTAGCTGGCTTCCAGCATCGTTTCAGGGATGCTCAGCGAAGGGTCGCAGAAGGATCTCCAAGCGCAGTGGGCTACAGCTGCAGGTCTGTAAGTGCGCGCTCCCAGGGCAATGTCACCTCTCCCTCCCCAGGCCACGGAGGACCACAGGGCACCGAGGAGACCCTCTGGTAACCCCCCGCTAGAAGACAAGCTGTCAGTTTTGATGTGCTCCCCCCTTCAACTGCTCGTTAACCCACCAGCAGACCCCTCCAGGCCTACAGAGGTGAACCTGCTGTGACAAGAATTCCTTACAGCACAACATCAACCCAAAAAACCGCCATTATCCACAGGTTTCATCTGTTCCTTCAAAGGCAGGAGGTGAAAGCTTCTCTCGGTAGCGGAGCAGAGCCCCCACGCCACGAAACCCAGCCTGGGGAAAGCTCCCACCGCCGCCCGCGGCTCCCCACACCCCACGGAGGGCGGCAGCAGCGCGGCCGCAGCTCCTCGAGTGACAACTGCCGGGCACGGCCGTGCCCGCTCTGCGTCCCCCCTCCCTCGGGGCGACCCTCCGTCCCCGCCCGGCCGTTTCGCGGCCGTCCCGCTCCACCCCACCCGGGGCAGCGCCGCGGGGAGATGCCCCCC
>VYZV01026343.1:61134-74581 GCA_013401275.1 Pandion haliaetus | reverse complement strand
AGAAGATTTGTGGATAGTATTAAAGGCTTTTATATATGACATCTTTGTTGGCAACCAACTCCAAAGAAGTATGTGATCATCACTGTGATCATGACTTACATCTACTTCTGTCTTAGGTCACATCTTTTAATGAAATTAAGCTTGGCCTTTTCTGTTAATGCTATGGGACAAAATAATGCTAAAGCTGCATGGAAACCATCTGTCATCCCTGATTTTTGTGTGGTGGTAAAAGAATTTTAAAAAGTCATAGAAATTATGTACAGAAAGGAATGTATTGCATCATTTCTTATCTTTCTGATGCATTCCTGAATATGATTTCTAATATGGCTGAATTTATTGTATACAATTCAATTTAATATATGTGAGTGATGCAGTCTCTCAGACCAGGTGACTGAGTATTCCTCTATACAGACCTTAAACAGCAGCAGTGCATGCATCAAATACATGTGTTCTGTTCTTATTAGCATAGTACTTGGAAACAAAACCCATATTATTATGGATTCTGTATGACAGAAGCTTATGAGACACATACTTTTCCTTATACAGAAAGTTTAGCATGGAAACAGCATCCCTGGTAATGATAAAGCAATACAGTTTATGTCTCCTGAGGGTTTTCTCTGATAATACCTGTAGGGGAACAAATAATGGCAGGGGTGGTATTATGTATACTAATGTGTGTGCACCTCTAACATGATGTAAGACAGCCAAATCACTTTCTATAATTTTTTCTCTTACGTGTTCATTACTGTTATCAATGTAGAACAGACATACTTGTAATGCAGGCAGACATTAAAAGGTTGTACAGTTTAATAGCCAAGAGAATGGTATAACCTCTGCCATAGTTGACACCATTAGTGATAGATAGGACAGAACAGTAGTTTGCCCAATACTTAGTACAAGGCTCTTAAGACTTTTGTAAATGTATGTTGTCACCCTTTAGGACTTCATAAAACTTTATAGATCTCTCTTATCATTCTTATCCTGCAGATGTTTTTGCACATAAATATTTCTGGACAGTCCAGTTGTGGTACAAATAGTAAAAATATTTCTAGGGCTGGGCACAGCTAGTTTATCATAGGAGCCAGATGTATTAATTTATTACAGTACATGTATTATGCTCCCGTTCTGTCTTCAGACTATGGTGAGTTGAAGAGACTTGAATTTCTTTATCTCAGCTTCAATGAATTTTTGACAGCTGTTCAGGCTGACATCCTTTGTATGAGTACACGGGGGTTGTATTGGACTTGATGGGAGTAGCGTGCTGTATGTTTTAACTGTTGATACGTGCTTTGCCTTATTTCTATTGATTCAATTATTATTGTTGCTATATAGCAGTATTATACTTTCCCATTATGATGTATGGTAATAACGAGTAGGATATCCTGTATCTGCAGAATTACAAATGATTGACTATTAATCTACATGGTGTCCAAAGAAAAAAAGAAAGCACTAAGCTTTTTAAAAATATAAACTATACTTTTAAATTTATAAGTCCTTTTATAAACTGCTAGTAACTGTGTGACCTTAGGCATATCACATGGTTATCTTTGCCTTAGCTAATCGGTCTGCACTATGCACATCATTACTGCTCTGCACCAAGCCAGTCACAACGGCTTGCTCTGGATCTGATTTCCNATCTGATTTCCAGCAAGTGTTGGAACATTTAATCCTCTGTCTTTTAAACTATGGGGGGACATGCATGGGTGTAGAATGCAAAATTCGTGTTGATGTCAGTAAAGCCATAATTTTGCCCTTTACAGTTTAAAGTTATTTCTCTGAAAGTAAGGTACATGGAACTACTGCATGCATGTATTGATCATACACAGATTTCCTCCATGTGCCTTTAGTTCTTTATTGAGCTGAATCTAAGTTCATTATCTTCCACGTGTTTTTATACTCATTTGCCTCTTGCCTCTGTATAATTACAGTTAATATCTACATAAACATTCATTATGTACACTGAACAGATGAGTTAAGTGTAACTATTGACTAGTGGTTAAAACTAGCTGGTAGGCAAATAATTAGGGTTACTTCTGGGATGATTCAGAGGTATTTGTGCAGTTTCTGTCTGTGCTGTGTCTCCAAACTGAAACATACACATTTATGAGTTTTTAATATCTTTCATGAGGACTGAACATTTTCTCTCACCCAAACATGCACATCATTAATTTTTAACAAATAAATATGCATTTCTTCTGCTATTGATGGGAAAAAAAAGGCTTTTTCTTCTGCTTTCTGAGAAAGTAATAGTTACTGAAACTTAAATCAAGCTTGGCCAGTAATAGATACAGTTTGCTGGACACTGGGGAATACTTAAAGGCCATTTGGTTTCCTTTTCCAAAAAAGAATGTGGTGAATCAGATATTGTTTAAAAGGTTACTTGGATTGTTATGATATGGGTGAGGGAAGGTGGAGTGAAATTTGGTTTCTTTGTTTAGGAATTGCCACGTAGCATTTAGAAAGGGGTATGTGTGTAAATTTAAATAGCATGATTTTCCCTACTTCCCCAGCAGTGCTATTTCTTTATCCCCAATCTGTATAAACCCAAATATTTCTGCTTACTGGGAGATCAAAAATTTGAAAGGAATGGTGGGAGGAAGGCAGCATCCATGTGTTGAAAGTAAGCTCCTGTTACAGCTGGATGCCCTTGCATTCAAAATGCAGTACTGTTATTCTGTTTAAAACAAAGGAAGGGATCTGAAGCCTTTACAATAGGATTGGTTGCATAGTGTTATTTAAAGAAACCTATGATTTTCCTATTGTTATGTTCACATACGTATCTACAAATCACCAGTATAGAAAGAAGTGCTGTCAGATTAGCAAATGCAAAGCAGCCTGGATTCAGACAGATGTCAATCAAAGCTGGAAAGCCCCTTTCCAGTGACATTGCTAAGCACAGGGATGAATATTCACTGGAGTTCACTTTGGAATGAAAATGTTGCTGCGAAGGCCTTGCACTTTCAGCTGAGGAGTGTCAGGGAGAGGCATCCACCTGCGGAGCACAGGTTTGACACAGTTGGACTGCATCCAGCTTTTGAGTATCGCTGTGGCTTCCTGCGGGAAGCCAGAGTCGCTGATAACTAATGAGGTCCATACCCTGTTCGGAGCGCTCGCTGACAGCATGTCACAGAGCAGCGGGGTAATATAAATAATAAGATTTTCTTCTGTTTCCTTTATTGCTCTTTGTTGCCTTTATTTTTAGCTCCTTGCTACGGGAGATGGGTCTCTGGATTGCTTGCTCTGGTGCACACAATTTCTTTTTCACTGGCTGGCTGTCTCTGTCTCTTGACAGGTGTAAGGAGGATCCTAAATATAGAAGCCACCCATCAGTTGGCTTCAGCAATCAGCAAGCACTGATTTAGCATTTCTCTTAACCAACTAAGCTCCAGAAGGGTGTTTCTTTTAAATGTTTATAAATTAATTTAATTACAAGTTTCTTTAAAATTATTAGCAAACCAGGTTATCCTATAGTGTGAAGAATACCACAAGCAAGCATGTCCCAGAAATGATAGTTGTCAGGAATGGCTCTTGCAATGGAAAGAAGAGAAAAATGCTTTTTAGAGATCTCTCATATTTTAGCAGTTTAGTTAATGGTGCCATATCTCATTGGGGAAACCACTGACACTAGGTATAAGTACAGTCTCCAGTTTTTAGATGAAGGAACATGCTTCCAGACATAGATAACTGTACACTTGCCTATGAATTTTTCCTCAGGAGAAGGGACTTAACTGCAAGTGTACTGATTAGCTGGGGCTTACTTTGCTATACACGGAAATTAGGCGTGTGGTGAGAAATGCAGTTTTCCTGTTACTTCATGTTTATAGTGCTCAATAAAAGTATTTTTATCACAGAGTAATATTTTTATGATGTACATTTATTTATGCTCTGTTGAGATCAGCACAGTACTGATCCTTAAAAATTAATTGGCCAAATTTAATATATTACCATTGCAAACAGTTCTAATTAGGATATTTAAAAAAAAAAAAAGAGCTGTATCACTACATTAAAGACAACTTACACATTTTGTGTTAGTCTGTAGGCAGGCATCTCAACTTCTTTCTCTTTCTTGTCACCAGTTTCCATTAATATTCACAGAGATTTTTCACAGTCTACAGAGAAGAGGAGATCCTGAAATTCAGTATTTCATTGTGACAAGTGAGTTGCATGTGATGAAGAACATTTTTGATACTGATTTACTTTGATTTTTATGTTTTATGATTATAATACACATCTAGGATATTAAACATTGTGTTAAACAGAGGAACACAAGTGAAGTCAGTGCCTTTATGTGGGTCAGAAAGGCAGTAGTACTTTTTTCATGATAGTTGTAGTGGTTACATGTGGTCTGTCTGGTTGTGAAAAACTCTGTAGCAAAATATAGCACGGGTTTGTTATGCTTATGTAAGGTTTTATTTTTGGTAACGTGTTCTCCCCATACCCAGCCATGAGAAACAACCTGTTCCCCTATTTCTTTTTTTTTACTGTTTTATAAATTTGTATAATTTATCGCAAGCTTCTGCCAGGTCTGGGACATCTGTTTCGGTGGTTGAGAGAGAGTGATTCAAACCCCCAGAAAGAAGTAAAAGGGCTGCTAGGTAAAATACCAGGACTGGCCCTAAGAAAAGGAAAAACAGTTTAAGGTGGAAGATGTGTCCAAGAAAAGGATGCTTTCTCAGGTTTGGGACAAGAGATACTGGGATAGGTCTAACTTTCTTGATATAGATAGTCTCAAGCTTTATACCTGAAAATCCAAACTGCATCTAATGCACTCTCTGGGTGGAAGCTCTTTACATTTCACTGATCAGAACATGAACCCACTGAAGCCTAGTAGTTTTTGGGTTCAAGGGAAACTGACTGTTCTTCAGTGTGAGCTCATGTGATCTGACTGTGACTTATCAAAGGAGCAAACTAGAATTGCCATAAGCTGATAATGCAGCTACCTGGGCGCAACTTTAGCTGTAACCAGTGGCTACTATGGTAGGCAAACTTATCTTTGCTGAGGTATGAGCCACCAGGTTGGAAGGCAGAACTGCTTGTTTAAAAATGCCTGTGCATCTAATAATTAGAAGTTTATTCTCTCCTCAGTCCTCCAAATTTACTTTTCACTGTAGCACTATGTTTTTTCTTGTTGGCTACAGACCTGGCTAGATTCTGTCTGAACTTTGGCATATCGTTTGCTGAATACAGTGAGGAGAACATTTCTGCTGAATTTATTTTACAGCCTGGTGTTTATTAGACAGAAGAGTTGGTAGTTTCCTCTCCCGAGCATTGTCCTTTAGTCACAACATACAGGAGTGGTGTTGTGGCTGTATGTCTACATGGTTCTTCTTTGCCTTTTATCCAGGACAGAACCCATGTACTCTGCTTTCACCTTTGTGTTTTCATAGTCTAGATACGTTTTCTAGACAGAATAAAAACTTGTCAGATGATTTTTTTCATCAACCTCCACAGGCATTGAATTGGGTCCATATTGGGATTATGTGAAAATATTTCCATTTTTTATCTTACATCATAAATTTACATGAAGCAAAAATTAGTGTTTGTTTGGGAAAATTCATACTAAACCCGCTCCTAGTAAAAGTTAAGAAAAACAATATGCATTTAGATTGTGAGTTAGGAAACTACCTTCCTAATAAAAACCTTTTTCTATCTACCCACTGATCTATCCGTCGATCTTCTGATCTTTCTATCCATCTATCTATCTATTTACTGGGGTGAAGTTGGGGATAAGAAATAGTGCCTATAACTGGATTAAGGATGTAAGAAGGTTACCAAGAGGATGTTAGGGTACTTTGTGAGCAGAATGACTAAGTTTGTAAATAAAAATAGACCCACTGGTCGTGTTATATGCTTGGTAATATTGTGCTTGAAGTGCAAATATATGGAACAAAAAGGATCACTGGAAATCTGTAGCATTAGGTAGGGGTGGTTTGCAGTGCTGATAGTGATACAAATACATGTTTGTCCAAATAAAGAGAGGAGGAACTCTAGAAGCCGAGTTCATAATCTCATGCTGAAGTAGTTTCTGAAGTGATACTCACTTTTGTATGCACGCATTTCAGGTACAAGGTAGGTTTTCTTTCCCCTCTCTGTGCTAGTCATTAGAGCCTGGCAAGAGCGGTCAGGTTGTTTGGTGCACAAACCTTGGGCATTTTCAGACAGCAGAGTTACAGATAGGAGGTATAAATCTTGAAAAAAGCATGGCCAGTTATGATTTTCCCACAGAGAGAAGGAGCCCTTCACTGTTTTCAAAACAGACTCGTGACTAACAGCTAGCTATATAAATAATGGAGATCTTATATCTTATGTGATACATAAGAATTATCCTCTCAAGCTGTACAGTAGTCCCTTAAGCAAACAAAGTATTTACTTTTCAAAGGGCTGGATAGTTTTTAAAAGGTTTTATTTACTCTCGTTTAATAGTACTCACATTACTAGAATTTACATTTAAGCAATTTCAGACCTTGTGGGGAACATCAAGTATTTTATTTGTTAGAGTGAACGTAATCTAAGTCCTAATTTTTGAATTCCTGTCACTGCTTTTAAAGGCAATGGTGAACAAAATCCTTTTGTGAGGTGTTATTCCCATACTCTTAGTGCAGCAATGTTTTGGGTTTGTATCCTGTGAAATAGGATTCTTCATGGCAAGAGTTACATGAAAGAGGCCAAATTCAGTGCTGTCAAAGTAAAAGGTTCAGAAAACAGATGGGCAGGATGGCGGTTTTAAGAAGTAAGGAGGAACTGTGATCCTCATGTCTGAGTGCAAACCTACGCTGTGGCAATTACATAGTATCATCTTTTCTGTCATTTCTGGCTTAGGATATACAGGATCTCAGCACCTGTAGGTCAGACATATGCCTCCCATTTTCCTTCACGAAAAAAAATCATTTTTAAAGATTCATATTTCTAAATGTTTCTCTTTGTGTGGAAGACTGAGACTACTTTAGATGTTATTAAAATTATTCTTTAGTGAAAAAACCCTACTCTATATCTCTTCTGATGCCTCTTTTTGTTCTTTGTAAAGCTATCACTCCTACGTGATAGCAGTCTCCACAAAACTTAGTCCGTGTCAGGATAAAACTCAGATACCTCTACTGAGAGGATGAAAGAGTCGGAAAACAGGTCCTACAAATTGAAATTAAAATCTCTATTAAGAGAAAGTAACAACTGTATGCATATAGTCTTGATTATGTATGCTTTCTGCAAACACTATAGACCTGCTGCATTGAGTACTTATTTCCAAATTTCTTTTGAACATTTAACCTAATTGTATGACAGTGATGTACACATGCACAGCATTTTTTACCAAGTGGTGGTCAGAGAGCAGGATCTAACCAAGTGCGCCTTATTTTGGCAAAGAGTGGCTACAGCTATCCCATCCTGCTCCCCTGGCGTTGGAGAGCCAGTACTGATCCAACAGCTGTCCCAGGATAGAAGTCGTCAGTGGTACAGAAGGCATAGGCTGCAAAAGGCATAGCAGGTCTGGTATAGGTTCATAGCTTTCTTCTGCAAGTCTTCATTCATATAGGCCATGAAATCTCAAATGCAGCATAAACTCTGGCCTCCACAGACCTTCCAGGAAAGACTACCTTGTCTATTTTTCAGGGAAGACTTTACTAGAAATGCAGGCATCAGCTGTAATCAACATCTGCTTGCTCCTGTACTGGGGAAACTAGTGTGTGCAGTATATGATGCTAAACTGAAGTGTCAACACCGGGGCAGCTGTAAACCGATCAGCTATAGACAGAAATGCAGAACAAATTGAAATATGTGCATTACCTTTACGGGCTCTGCTTCCATGAGTGAAAGGAAGCTGAGAACCTCACAGGGAAGTGCTCTTTGTCCTCAGTAGCCATGCACCTTAAGCCTATCATAGCCTTTATATTGATTGCCCTGCTTGTAAACTTGCCTGACCGCAGTCATCCCATTTCTAGTTCAAGAATTAATCGCTTGGTGGCTGAAGCACAGGAGTAGCAAATCCTCAAGTAGCATGATCCTCTTAAGGGAAAAGTACATATGCCAGAGTTGGGGCTCTGCAGAGTACTCAGTGGGGCACTTATAGAGAGATTCCCACCTTGGCTTGTCCAAACACATATGTTTTGTTTACATACCTCGTAGTGGGGACTAAGTAACCATAGGAATGGGATGGGAATAATTAAAGGGATGTTTGCTAGGAGAGTGTTGCCACCTGGCAGTGTTAACAGCTTGACGGTCCCAGTTTTGCAATTAGTCTTTTTAAACAGAGATTTGTAAGATCTTATCAATTGCATGTGCTCAAACTAATCTTGGGTTGTTTAATTAAGGAATGTGATCTAGATTTCTGGAATTGCTAGGAATCTAATGATAAAAATACAAGTAATATCCATATTTTCACTATTTATATGCTTTCTTCATATTAAGAAGTCAGTTTCATAACACTAATCACACAGCAACATAAATACTGCTTCTTATGTACATCCTTTGTGGTAGATTTGTTCTCTCTATGTGATTATGTTGCAGCAGGCAACAGAAGTTTAAGGTATTTCTCCCAGTTTTACAGCCCGTATCAGGACTGCAGCCCTTGCAATCCAGAACTGCGTAGCTCTCAAAAGACAGCTGAAAAAAGATGGTAAGACAGAACACCTTTGTGTTCACCGCACTTTATGTGTTAGCTTTTGGTGTTGCACATTCAACTTTTTAAAGGGGTGTCAGAGATTTTTCTATTCCTAGTTCCAGCAAAAGCCCCAAAGAGGATCTTTTCTGGAGCAGTGTTGATACAGTGTGGCTTAGAGTGACATGCCAAAACATAGCACTTCATAAACAGTCACCACATTTTAAATGGTTTTCATCAGGAGATATTTACCGCTTGTCAAAGTGTCAGCCTGATGACTAGAGGGACTAAAATACACACCGGAGAACAGCAGTGTGGGCAGGACTTGGGTGAACTTACTCAGCCATTTCCATCCATGCTTTTTGGCATTCATAAAAATATTAATTTTAGGGGCCCCCAGCCCCACTGTAATTCTTGAGTCTTTCAAGAGCACAGCATCAATTATGGACATGGTGAAAGTGTTGTTAGTGTTGCTGGAGAGCAATCCCAGCCCAGCTGTGAGAAGAAACTGCAGAGTGTCTGACATGCATGTGGCCACCTTTGAAGGATGGCTGGAGGCATTCCAGAATACTTGCTGGAGGATGTCACTAGCTGTCTCTCCCTTTCTTTTTCCTTCTTTTTAATGTGCTCTGTCACGTCTTGTAGATGCGATCTAACTCCATCCGGCCACGCTGCAATTCTGCTGCTGCAGTAGGCTCTCTGTTACTCCCCATGCTACTCCTTTCTCCTGCACAAGGGATGTAAACCAGTGAAGGTGAGAGATGGGGCAAACCTTGGCTGTGTCCTTCATGTATTTGTAGTACAACTTGGCCAGTAAAGGAAGCTGGCAGATACGATTCATTCCTGAACTAGCATGTGACGTAAAGTTGAATTTCTGAGCTACTGCTCTCGCCCAGCTCTGGCAGCTGGCATCATGACAAAAAGCCAGTGTACTTCTTTGCCCTGTCAGGACACGTTTCTCCTCTCTGTCTGCGAGGAAGGGGTAATGGCCTAAATCTGCAGAGATCCGAGAACCAAGTGCTTCCTCTGGAGGCGTAGACTGGCACTTGATTTCCTTGAGTCTCTCTTCTGAGCTGCAAGGAGTTGTCACCTTTCACGACACAGGGATGCTGAATTAATTTTAGATCATAATGCACTGAGATTTTAAAGTAGTAGGCACCATGTAAATTTGTTTCATAGACTAGTATCTGTATATATAAAAATATTTATCCTCTCCAACTCCATTGTAACCAAAATTAAAAAATGTTCACCACAAAGTATATTCATATGACACAAGCTTTCCCTTGTAGCGAGGAAAACTAGTTGCCCTAGCAGAAACAGTGTGATTCAGGCGTTACTAAACATAGAGATTGCCATACAAACTGCCACATTTGCTCTGAAACCTCTCCTTGTCTTTCAGCAACTGGAAAGATTAAGCACCTTTTCTCCACAGATAAATAACAGTGAGAAGCAGCACTCTGTTCCATTTACACTGGAAGACAGTTGATCATAAAACTAGTGTTCTGGTACCTGGTTCTGGATTTATTCACTCTCAGCTTGTCATCTTCCTCAGGCATGCTGTGGTCCTGGCAATTCTTCTTGGATTGTGCTACTGCTGCTAAATTCATGACAGTCTCTCATGGATCAAGACTGATATGTGGCTATGAAGTCCAGTCAAGAGAATGTGGAGGCTGATTTTTAACAAAATGTAGTAAATATAATGAGATTAGTGGCAAACTATTAAGATAGCAACTCTTCTGATCTGCTTGCAATTTGAGCCTGGAACTAGTAATTAATTTATGTATCAAAAGATTTCTCTTGAAAGTAAAATCCTGTGCAAAAAATGTGGCAGGAGCTTTGTCAGACTAAAATCGTACCTCAGTCTGAGCAGCTTGGTAGACTAATTGAAGGTTTAACCGTTATACAGTAGCATTTGGATTTTTTGTAGTACAGAATTCAAGAGTTTTTTTATATGAATGTGCTGCTATGGTGGAGTTTATTATAAAAATCATGTTTCTTAATGACTGAACCATAAATGCAACTCAACTTTTTTTTGTTTTATATGCATTTTGTTTTTTCTGGATTTGTAAATTTATCCTAAGGGGCACATTTATCACACAGATTTTAATAGTCAATAAGACTTTAAAAGTGGTGGAGATTACAGCTGCACATGTCTGAAAGTTGTGTGTCTCCAGACTGTACAGAAAAAATTATAAGAAATGGGAAAAAGGGAAGATACAAGGAAAGGGGATAGCAGCACATTATCACAGTGTTGGAGGCATACAAAAGGATCCAGATTCTGTACTTGGAAAATGTCAAAGTAATGTAAAATAGGATAAAAAAAGAACAGGAGAGTACAGGGCCTACAGCCACAAAACTTAAAAAAGACTTCTTCAAATAGCATCCTGCAAAACTAAATGCAAATTCCAACTCTTTTGATTCTGATGTTGTGAGGTATATCTTTAAGACTGTAGGTTAATGGAAAAGATGACTACTCAGTTTTCATCAGCCAAAATACATGTCCCCAACCTCAGAACATTTGAACTTCATTATCCCCAAGCAGTTGTCAAACTGTGACCTTTGCATAACCCCAAGGAAGCATAACCAAGCATTAGTTAGTTAGACTTACACAGTCTGTAAATGTGCAGGTCCAGACAGCATATGTTTTAGAGCTCTAAAGGGTCAGCCTCTGAATCTGTGAAAATTATCAACTGTAAATCCTATGTGTCAGAAGAAATATTGGATATTTGAAGGGAAGAAAAAAAAAAAGGAAAAGAAAAAAAAGTAGAACAGAGACTG
The DNA here is from genome assembly GCA_013401275.1 of Pandion haliaetus. NCBI lineage: Eukaryota > Metazoa > Chordata > Aves > Accipitriformes > Pandionidae > Pandion > Pandion haliaetus. The sequence continues at coordinate 63,213 of VYZV01026343.1, read as the reverse complement.
ACCTAGAGAGATAGCAAGCAATTATTCTGTTCTGGAAAAATATGTAAACAGTGTCAGAAGTTATTACAGAATATTTCAGATGGCATTATGGAAATAACCAAAAATACTGTTAAAAAATATTTTTCATTAAATCTAGTCATTTTTAGCAAAAGAAAATTGAAGAGGGAATTGATATGAAGGTGCATAATAAAAGTCTAAAATCATCAACTTAAACAGCATTGAGGTACTGTGAGCATTCAGAAAGCAGCAAGTGAACAAACGTGACCTTGCTGCACAGTGTCTCGGAAAGTCTGGAAAAAGATTTGTGCAATGTTCTTATTGTTAATTCATTTAAAAAAAAAAATCACTTTGAGGAGAGAAGATAAAAGAATGTATAAAAATGGTTTGGGAGAAGAGCTATTTGGAAACTTGAGAGGCAAAATAAATGCAGCTGATATGAGGCAGAAGAGTAGCCACATTACAGGAAACAACACTCTCCCAGAAAGATAGAAAAGAAAAAGTCTCTGAAATAAAAATAAATATTTAAATGAACATCTGTACATTTTCCAAAGTGACTCTGTGCTTCAATATTTGACGTTAGATTTTTATAAAAGTAACCATTCAGCACGTTTTGAAAAACAGTCTACTTTGCCATGTCTTGCATACCTGGGCAGAGTAATTAGACACTTATAAAACTCTTGAGCATATAATCTGCAAATTTAAGACATTAAATGTAGACTTGTAGGCACTTTCCTTTGTAGTGCATGTGATTTCTGTCTGCAGCTTCTTAGGAAGGACATGAGTATGAAAGAACTGGAGAAAGTACAAAGATTTCTTTTTAAAGATCTAAAAATTGGAGTGTACGTCCCTAGAAAAGGTTAAAAAAGCTAAGTGTATATAGTTCAGAAGAAAGAAGACTCTGGTCATATGGTCATGGTCCATAGATACACCTTCAAGGTAATGATATAAACAGAGGAAGAGGTTTACAGAGTTCCAGAAGAAAGTGGTAAAAATGAATGGTTTAAACTAAGGAGCAGGGAGGGAGGAGAAATGTAAGTAAGTATTTACAAAAAGATTTTAGATGACAAGAGTGACTAGAGAATAGGGCAGACAACCACTGGCAAGAGCAATTTGTAAAGACGTACTTATTATCAAAATAAATTCCAGCAACCATCATCACCTTTATTATTACATCAATATTTTACTTATCCCAAATTTGCCAAGTACAAAATAGTTTCTGGTCATCTCTGGTAATGCATCTTGAGAACTCTGGACAGGTGCCTTGTTAAAATGCCAGCTCCACATGATATCATCAACAGACCAGGTAAAAGCATTCTACCTGTTCATACAGCTCAACCAAGGCTTTTCTTGTGTTTGTATCTATTGCACATTATCTACTTCTGCTTTTCTTGAACGGAGTGATGAGGCCTTGAATCCTCAGGTCACTAAGACTCTTCTTTGCACAAAGAAGTAATACAGACTATTTTCTTGTCCTTTCCAGCCTATAAGAGTGGGTTGGGGAAGAAAAGGATTATCACAAGGTTCCTAAAGTATTTCACAGAATGTAACAAACAAACAAAATCTATTCCTTGTCCTTTGTATTGGGCTATTACAAATATGCAAGTGATTGGTCAATCAGAATGGACTTAGACTGAATGAATAAATAGAATGGAATGAAAGCATGGGCTTTTGAACTGGCCTGTGATCATTTATGTTGTTTAAGTGATGCCAGGCATAGCCCTGGTGCAAGCTAACTCCCAGACAATGCCCGAGCTTACGTCTGAGCACAGCAAAATAAATGTTCTGCTCTTAATGAACATGCTGGAAGTGGTCCCCACTTTTGGAAGTGGTCCCTACTTCGGGAAGAACAAGAGAATTGAAGTACATGGATGCAGTCTTTGTTGACACTTGCTGTCAGAGCCAGACAATGGTCCCTTGCCTGTTTTGTTTAGGACTACAGCTGTACCCCTGCTCCTTGTTCTCAGGAGATAGTTTAGACACTTATACTGTTAGGGAGCATCAACGTTTCGTAGCTGTAGGAGTGTCATTGCAGTTTAATAACAAAAGTTCTGAAAGGTTAGTAGATTGGTTTTTGCTCTT
>VYZV01026343.1:43384-57812 GCA_013401275.1 Pandion haliaetus | reverse complement strand
TTTTTTCTTCCTCTGTACTCTAGTGTACTAACCAAAAAAAATGCTGAGTTTCTATCTAACACCAGGAATGGATAAGATATCCTCACTAAACCAGGCATCACTTCCCAAGATTGACAATGCTTATAAGGATTAAAAAAGCTGTACACCTGAAGGCCAAACTCTGCTCTTAGCTAATTCTCTGCAAGCATTAGCACTTGGTTTTAGGGTGGTTTTTTTTTTTTTCCTAACTGCTTCACATCTACCTTGTTTCTGATATCTGTTAGTCTGATTCTTTTTATCTTGTTAGATGTCCAAAATCCTCTGCTGAGAGGGTGAAATGATGTGAGACAATTGCATTGCAAGAGACATTCAGGTGTTCACCTGTAAGGATACAGTCTGTCAGTATGGATTGCATGTCACATGCTTGACACATGGCAATTCTGTTTTGCACCCGAAGTGTAAAAAGCTGCTGGAAACATGAGAGTTTTGCATGTGACTGAGGTGTTCCTTAGGCTGTGACTATGTATGTGGGCAAATACAAGCTCACTTTGCTTGAACACGAAGCTGTATGGCAGCCAGAGTGTACGTAGCCGTGTCAGCGGCAGTGCTGTGCTGGCTAATAGGCCATGTGGGGAGGCAGGCTGTAACAGCCAGGCCATAAGGCAGTGCTAACACAGGTTTTAGGGTGGAAAAGGCTCTTCTCCAGCCAGCTGGAAGCAGGCACAGAACACAGAATTTCCCAGGAAGATTCACACTTCTACTGATGATTTGTTGCTGTAGAGATGACCTTTCTACTCCCTGTTTTTGTAGCCAGATAATGTAGTCTATGGGTTCCCATGTTATTGCAGAAGAAATAACTATTTACAATAAAGTTCAGTACTCAGTGCTGCAGCATGTTGTACAACCCCAGAACAACATCCTTCCAACTCAGCAAGCTGCTTTTTACTACCAAGGTGTGCCATGTTCATCCAAGCCTTCTTCCCCAAGCTTGCCTCTCATTTATTTCTTCAGATTATCTTGAAACTCTGTGTAATAATCAGACCCCCGTTCATGTAAGTAACCAACCTTCCTGTACCACACCTTATCTGCTTCATTATCTGAATTTGATAATCTTGTAAGATGTCAGTCTTTTTATTAGTACTTTGCTGATGTGGAGATTAAGTTCTTCATGCTCTTAAGTTCTTCACATGAAAATCATCTGTGGGTTCTCCTCACTACTGGATGTGGGAGATGCTGATAATGCTTAAAGTCCCTGCATTGATTTAAAGGACCCTCCTGGCCATGGAATGTTCTTTTTCTTTTCAGGACGCAAATTAAGAAAATCATAATAAATTACAGTTTTTAGTTTCTTTCCAATCTGGCAAAGCTTTATTAGCTATAATACAAATGGAATCTATTCTGGCTTTTTGGAGCACCACTCTAATTTCTTATTTAGATACAAATTTTATAATAGCATGTTAGATATTGCCTTAGTGATATTTTTATAGCACAAGTAATTTTATATGTGCTTCAACACCTTTGTACTTTTAAAGTGTATTAGAGCTCTTCCCTTTTCTCCATTAAGCTGGTATATCACAGCTCAAACTGTGCTCCCATGACACTGTTGCTAATCAGAATAATCTGTATCCACATAAGAAAACGCAGGCTGAAACAGTAGCAAAAATCTATTCTCCAGTCTGCATTGCAGATCTCTAATGCCTGCTACACAGGTCTACTTTGCACTGGATTCCTAATGCCTTCAGTGGAAATTGTGTATGGGATGAGTAAGAAATACACAGTGGTAAGCTGATGAGTAGATATATGCACTGCAGATAAGAGGAGTAGAATTTGGCCATTTTTATTAGCTTGTGCAGGGAAGCTGATGCTGCCATACTTGCTCTTCTTTGCTTTATTAATTGTAGATTGAATCAGTAGTTCTGTAATCAGTTCCACACAGGAAGGTGCAAGATAATTTTTCTTGTTACCTTTTGTGGTTTTCATGCAGGCACATGAGGCTTCTTATGCAGAAGAGTTTGCAGGATTAAGGACTAAGTTAAGGACAGGGAAATATTAAAATGGATTTTTAATATTGTAATACAAAAAAATCAGATCCTTATTCTCTGATAGATGTGTGGAAAGGTATGTCTANTACAGCAGTGGTTCAGCACACATTAAAAAGAAATAAAGACATGATTTCGCTAAAAACCATGTAATATGAGAGTAGAGAAAATGAGCACAGTTCTGCTGAATTCTTATATCCAGTGACCAGTGTCCTACATAATCACTTCAGTACAAATGTGATCCATCACTAAAAATTATTCTAAAGTACATACAAAACATCCCCTAACTCTCTTACTTATGTACAAGAGGCTGTCCTACTTGTCCTATGCTGTCCTGAATGTTCTTTATAAATGAAGAAGGAATAGTGTTGGAAATTCTCATGACTCTGAGAAAGGGAATACAAATATTATTGCAAAAGCTTACTAAGTTTAGCTGTAGATTCTGGTGTGCTTAGCTAGCATTTTAGTTCAGATCAGGGATGTACACATTAGATTCATCTTGCAGAGTGATCTTGGTGCACACAAATTTTATTCCAGGTGAAAACTAACTGGAAGTTGTGCTTCAAGAGCACGACTAACATTCTCTAAGTGCTGACAGGCGTTCAGTCGACAGGAGCAAACTATAATGAAGTCCAAATTAAAATGCCCCAAGTGCACCTGGTTATGGTCCTCAGCATAACTGCTTTGCTCCCCAGATTTACTCCTGATGCATCACAGTCTTTGCTAATACAAACACAGCTTCTGTTTCAGTGATGTTATTCAGGACATTTTCTAACTCTATTGTTTTCCTTGGGAAAATCCTGACATAACTGACATCAATGAACATTTTGAAAATGATGAAAAAAACCAGCAAGGCTTCATAGCCTTTCCTCCCTCCATCCCTCTACTTTGTATTTCTTTGAAATTGTTATGATTTGAAGAGGTTTATAATTTTATAGCAGACACTTGCTGTTTGTAGAGGAGCAGGCCCACAATAAAGAAGGAAAAAAGCAAGTCCCCTGAAGTCCTTTCTTTCATTACTTCATTATTCCATTCCCCTGTCCATTCTTAAAGTATCAATTTTTCATTGTGGTACTGAAACTGGAGCTCATCAAATTCCCCAAAAGAATTTCAAGTAGAAGCTGCAATTACTGTTCAGATGCTTCCAGCATGTCATGCTTCATATTTACAGATGACATTACTCTGTGCTGTAAAGTGTTCATTCTGGTGCAAGGAATTCTGGCTCTTTAATGCTAACATCCAAGGACCATGTTGAACATTTTAGTTATGTGCTGCGATTTTCCTCAAGCTGCTTCCTTATTAAGTGATGCAATTTTAATGTGTTTGTGTCATGAGTTAGAGTGGCTTTTTACTTAAAGTAATTGATTATATAGAGTCATGGAAGTAATCGTGATCATGAAGATGGTAGATAACCAATAAAAGTGGGCCGTCAGTGAAAATATTTTATAGCTGCTCAGCATCTTTTGGAAACAGAGCTATGTGAAAAAAAAAATTACAGTACAGACAGCACAGAAATTATATGCTTCTTTCAGCAACAGCTTTGTGTTTTTCTAGTACCATTTTTTTTTTATTCTTCTTCCTTTCACTTTGTTTAAAACAGTGTTTTAGGGAGGATGAAAATGGTCAGATTTTGCCTGGAGCATGTGTAAATTTGCTTTAACCTTTTCAAAATGATTTTTTAAAAAATAAAAATAACTTCTTGAAAAACCTACTGGTTACTCCTTTTTTTTTTTTCTGTTTAGATAGGCTTCATTGAGTTCAGTGAAAAGAATGATATTATTTAAGTCTTTAAACAGCGAAATTATTTGCAGTAAGAGTTTTACCGGTTTAACAGAATTTGACTGAAAGGAACCTGTCATAGCATCCATTTTTTAATTTGCTTAAGGCTAAAGCAGTGTTACCTGAGTCTGAAAAATACTAGGTCTACTACATCCATGTCTCTTAAGTATTGGAAGCTTGAGTATATGGCTGATTAAGTAGGAAACCACTTTAACTATCGAGTAGGCTGTGCATAGTCACAGAATTGACTAGCAAAGGACTAACAGAAGTCTACACAAACCACCTATAGTAGAAGATGTACAGACCAAGGAACATCTAAATAGGCATTTGAAAATACATGGAACAAATAAAACATGTGCTGTTTGCTAGTAACTAGAGCTTGAGAGTGTGTTTAGCATATGGCTTAAACAATGAACTAAATGGTATATATATAATAGGAGATGAGAACTACTGGAAGAATGCATGATCTAATGCATGAGGGACTTGGTAAATGTGTATAAAATAGAGCCATAGTTTGGATGCTTTGGATTCAAGCTACAAGACAGCTAACCTCAGCATTTTGCTCATTGTTAGGCTTGCTAGCATGGTGCCATGAATAAAAAAAGCCCTGTGTGAGAAATTCAGTGTTAAATTTTACGGCTGTGCAAGGTGAATAATATTTCCCTAGAGGAGGTGTGAGTAGACACAGCTCTGGAGGAATCAGTTGTGACCAGTCCCTGAGACCCTCTGGCCTGGAGTGCCTAAAGGTGACATGACACCTGGGGAAATTAGAGCTGGTTGTCCCTGAGTGGTTGTCCCGTGTTTGTGGGAGAGGTAAGCTTGGAAAGGAGCAGGTAGCATCTTGCTAAATCCATTATCAGGTAGCTTTAGAAAGAAATAATGGCTTATCGTTTAACTATAGCCATATACAAAGCTGTTGTTTGGCTTTTCTTTTGAAATTTTTAATGCCTTGTTGGTTAATGTCTGGTTTTCACAATAGAAAAGTAGTAGGACTTAGTTTCTGTATTGCCATGTCACTCTTACTCTGGAAGCTGCTAAATGCAATCAACTCACACCAACGTAAAAGTAGTGCAAAGCAATGTAGAATGAGATACCTATCTTACTGCATCAAGGGAGTGCTGAGGATTTGAGTGGATGTGGAGAGGTACAACTGCTCGTTGTGGTTTTGCTTGCTGCTTCTCTCTGAATATTAGGGGGTTAGAGAAGTTAGAGGTTTGCCAGGACTAAGATTTTTCTGCTCACACTTTCTTGCCCAAAAGTCTAGGGAACCCATGGCAAGGATGATGATTCTTTTCAGATTCTGCCATTATTTCCTTTATTATTTAGCAGGTCACTTGTAATTCATTTAGCCTTTCAGGAAATACCAATTTGGAGCATGTAGTGTTGACAAAAGACCAATAAGCATAACAAAGAGGGTGGTCCCTTTTACTTGTCCAGATGACTGATAACAAAAAAAAAAGGTCAGCTTCAAATTTCATAGGTCATTTACTTTTTTCTTGTGGGAACAAAATCAATCTGCCCACTTTCCCTCCCAAGACCACTACCAATGGACTGTGTGAATGATGATGTGACTCTTTCTGAGCTGACACACTTTTTGGATTGGCATTTGAAAGGAAATGGTAAAAGTCAAAAGTCAATGCAGTTAATGTGCTCTTGCTAGGGGATATACGATTTTAAGTGGAGCAAGAGACAATTTCAAAGTATCCCATCAGAAGTGGAGAAGAGAGAATACTGTAGTCTTATGACAGAGAATAGCAACATGTTTTACAGCTTACTGGTCCAGAACATACTACTTGATTATTTTGTATTTAGCAGTTGTCAAGACTATGGGAACAGAGCTGCCAATACCTTGCTTGTATAGGAAAGCTGATAGCCATCACATAATTTTACAGCACCTTTTGATGCACATTTTCAATATCTCATTATATTGTGTGCTATAAAAACAGAGTGCATGTGGAGGAAACCCTTGTATTGTGATATTAAAATTTAAATACATAGACCTTTCTTCTCAACTAACACTATGTACTTAGGATGTAGATATCCAAATCTGACATGATCATCAAGAATTTCATGACTTTTGTGCATAAATCTGTTATTCTCTTCTTCAGCCTTTTCATGGCACAACATTGTTTTGCCTCCATTTTGTTTTATTTTGTCAAGAGCTGCTCTTCGTTGTTTCAGTAAAGGATTTCTACAGAGTTGAAGAACACGACTGTTACGGGTTTGTGTGGTGCGGTTTTCCTTGGTGGCAGGGGAGGGGGGCTGCAGAGGCGGCCCCTTTAAGAAGTTGCTGGAAGAATTCGCTGCCCCAAAATGTCGGACCCGCGCGCCAAAATGTCGGACCCGCCTCTAGGCGGGGAGTGACGGTGGTAGCGCCTCTGGGAAACATATTTAAGAAGGGGAACCGGTAGTGTGGGGGGGAAACCTGAGAGGAACATCGCTGCCGACACTGGAATCATGGAAGTGGAGGGGGAGGAGGAGGAGCCTGAGGAGGCTGATGGCCCTGCAGCCCAGGGGGGTGAACGGTGGAGCGGAAGCTCCCGAAGATGGCCGTAACCCCATGGTAAAAACCACGCTGAAACAGTGTGAGACAGGAGAGGAGCCCGCGGAAAGGACCCGCGCCAGGGAAGTTTGTGAGGAACTGAAGCCCGCGGAAAGGACCCGCGCCAGGGGAGTTCGGGAAGAATTGAAGCCCGCGGAAAGGATCCACACCAGGGAAGTTTGTGAGGAACTGCAGCCCGTGGAAAGGAACCACGTTGGAGCAGGGAACGAGAGAGGAATCTTCCCCCTGAGGAACGAAGCGGCAACGACGATGTGTGGCGAGCTGACTCAACCCCCATCCCCGATTCCCCTGCACCGCCGGGGGGAGGAGGTAGACAGCATCGGTAGTGGAACTGAGCCGGCAAGGTGGGGGGAGGTTGTTCTGATGTTTGGTTTCCCTTCCTAATACCCTTGTGTTTTGTTTTTGTTTTGATTTGTAGTAAATTGCTTTTGTTTTTTCCCCAAGTTGAGCCTGTCTTTTGCCCGTGACCATAAGTGGGGAGTGATCCCTCCCAGTCCTTGTGTTGACCCACAAGCCTGCCTTTGTATTTTCTCCTCATCCCTACGTGGCCAGGCAAGGGGGTGGGATGTGAGCGAGCGGCTTCGTGGTGCTTTGTTACCGACTGAGCTGACCTGAAAGCATGACAACGACAATTTGTATTGTGCATGAATTAATGCTTCTCCTGGTGTCTGATATTAGTGCTTGTATTGGAAATGAGGAGAAGCTAGTGTTTTATGATGCATGCTTATCATAAGCCACAGTTTAGAAATGTTTGATTTTGTGTTTGCAATGTGAAAGTAATGTATTCAGAGAAACAGAAGAACTATAAAAGATTTATACAAAATTAGGAGTTTAACTTGAGCAGTAATGTCAACATTTTTCTCCCCAAATGCTCTTCTGTGAAAGGACTCTCCTCTTTCCCTTGGAGGATATACAGTAACCTACATAAATCAAAGTATTAAGTTGATTAAATATTAAACACAAATTCTAAACTTCCATTAAAGTGGTCTGTTACCTTTGTAAGACTGAAAGCTATCTCATCCTTCTTATCTAAAGTATCAACAGTTGTACTGTAGGCAATAGATCTCACATAGCACTGCACTCTCCTATTTTAAATGAAAAGAGATTATGTTTCAGTGACATGCTTAGAAAGGGTTATAAATGGATCAAATTTTGATCGTGCTACTTTGTTGTATGCTAAGGGCCTTTTAAACATCAGTTGATCTCAGAATGCTTTCCAGATAGCCTTCAGCAATCATGATTGCTCCTAGAAAAAAGGACATGCTAATTCTGCAAATGGGCGGTGGTCAGATATCTCTGTCTTTGTTTACCTTCTTCTATACCCACACAGATCAGGTGGTTGTAGATGTTGTAGACTGGCCCATTCTCAACCTCTCACTTGAATTTAAGAGAGGGATTTTGTTGAGACCGGCAGGTTGACAATTTAGTGAAGGAATGTTTTCTTTTGCAAAAGAACTGTGGGGGATTTAGAAACTTGTGAAAGCTCCTGTACTATTTATTTGCCCCATGATACAATGCTTAGGTGCAACTCAGAAAGCCCAATTCAGGCACTTGACTCCCTGTCGTGGTTTCAGGTCAGCTCAGTCAGTAACAAAGCACCACGAAGCCGCTCACTCACCCCCCACCCCCTCGCCTGGCTACGTTGGGATGAGGAGAAAAAAAAACAAAGGCAGGCTTGTGGGTCGAGACAAGGACTGGGAGGGATCACTCCCCACTTATGGTCACGGGCAAAAGACAGGCTCAACTTGGGGAAGAAACAAAATCAATTTAATTTACTACAAATCAAAACAGAAAACAAAACACAAGGGTATTAGGAAGGGAAACCAAACATCAGAACAACCTCCCCCACCCCTCCTGCCTTCCCGGCTCAGTTCACTACCGATGCTTTCTACCTCCTCCCCCCGGCGGCGCAGGGGAATCGGGGATGGGGGTTGAGTCAGCTCGCCACACATCGTCGTTGCTGCTTCTTTCCTCAGGGGGAAGATTCCTCTCTCGTTCCCTGCTCCAACGTGGTTCCTTTCCGCGGGCTGCAGTTCCTCACAAACTTCCCTGGCGCGGGTCCTTTCCGCGGGCTTCAGTTCTTCCCGAACTTCCCTGGCGCGGGTCCTTTCCGCGGGCTGCTCTCCAGTCACACACTGCTTCAGCGCGGTTTTTACCATGGGGTTACGGCCACCTTCGGGAGCTTCCGCTCCACCGTTCACCCCCCTGGGCTGCAGGGCCATCAGCCTCCTCAGGCTCCTCCTCCTCCCCCTCCACTTCCATGATTCCAGTGTCGGCAGCGATGTTCCTCTCAGGTTTCCCCCCCCCACTACCGGTTCCCCTTCTTAAATATGTTTCCCAGAGGCGCTACCACCGTCACTCCCCGCCTAGAGGCGGGTCCGACATTTTGGCGCGGGGGTCCGACATTTTGGGGCAGCGACTTCTTCCAGCAACTTCTTAAAGGGGCCTCCTCTGCAGCCCCCCTCCCCTGCCACCAAGGAAAACCGCACCACACAAACCCATAACACTCCCCCACACAGTCAATGAATGGTAAGAGGCAGATACTTTCAAAGATGCAATGTAGAAACCTACAGCGAGAACCTAAAGCAGATCACACAAATACCCCTCGAATCATCATTGAGGTAATGGAGGTTGAGTAAACAGATACTTCAGGCATTGAAAAATATCTCAGCCTTGTACTAGGAAAACATTCAGAGAGTTAATTTGAACTCCCAAGCGCTAAGCGCTGTATAAGGTTACAGTAAGGACATAGTCTTCATAGAGTTAATCGTGTAACAGAACACTAAAGGTCTGTGAGTCAAATAAAACACTCATAATTTGTGTCAGGTAAGCATACTTTGATGGTCTGCACATAAAGCACCTGCCTGTTACGCTGCTTAACTTTGAGACAACAAAATCAGTGAAGGGGTTTGTGGCCTTTACTACCTCCTGAAGCGGAGCTAGTACTTAAAGGCCATTGTAAGCTTTCTCAAATAACCCAGATAAAGCCAAGGTAAAAAAAAATATTCTGAATATTACATTTAAGCATAAATACATTTCAAACCACACTCTTGAATTTGAGGCCTGATTAATGATTTCTGATTTCTTTTTAAATAAGGATAACAATTCTTCATGATTTCTTTAACAGCCTCTTAAATAAACAAGAGATTAGTGAAGATGGTTGAGGGAGAGAAATACAGCTATTTGTATTCATAAAAGACTCAACTCAGTGAAAATTACTTCTTGGCACATGGAGATGGCTCAAAGGCTGTTGATCAGGTTGTGATCATTCAAATCACACTTAAGAATGTGGTCCTGTTTGGATCCCATGTGCTATATTCGTCTAATATCATGCCTGAAATCCACAAAGAAAGAAAAGATAGGACCTTCCAATGCACCTCTGTGTGCATTGTAAAATCAGTAACTAGGATGTAGAAGATGGGCAATGGGACAGGCACTACATTTAAAGCTGGCTTCTTGGTCGCAGCATAACAAAGCAGTTTTTATCTGGAGAAGACTCTGACTTACTATTATTCTATGCAATCTAACTAGAATCTTTCACAAAATTTGGATAATGGGCTAGTGCTTGTTGCAGGCAATTTTATTTGACTTACACATATTGTGTAAGGTTTTTCAGGTACTACTAATTCATTAGAAACACGTCTGTGTGAGAGAGTATTTTGAAATAAGCAAATGGCACACACCTTACCATGCTGTGAAGTTTATTTTAACAGGCATACAATGGAATAGGTAAGAAAGAACTTTGATATAGAAACTACTAGCCTAACATGTCAGATGCAGACAAAAATAAGAAGAAAATTATGAAAAATATGCTTATGAAGAAGAAAATTATACAGATTGTGACACTTAGTGATTAAGTGTCTGGCAAAGTTATGGTTCTACTGTTTCATAACTATCTTTACGGTGAACATGAGAACACAGTTGTATTAAAGTTCTTGCCTTCACTCCCATCTGGGGAATGTTACATATTCAGAGCTGTCAAGGCATTCAGTGTATCCTTGGAATCTGGTATGTTGTCACAGAAAAATTGTGTTACAGTCATGACAATGAAGAGAAATGCAGAAACTGCACCTAGTATAAAAGGCTCCTTCATCTTTCTCCACTGATATCGACGGCCTTTTCACTGAGCACCGTGGCAACTGCCTAGGGTAGCATTTTATAAATAAAATAAAATTTTAAAAAAAGTTGAAATGCTCTCATTCACAGAGATTTTCCAAATTAAGCATTTCAATCTTTTAGTTTGTGCTTTTGCAGTATAAGAGCTGTCCCTTCATTCCCACTTTCTGTCCCTGCCCAGCTATTGCTCTCTTCTACTTATTGACACCCATCCAGTCCTAAATAAATGTAGCATGACCCTCCAGAGTTGACATTTTCCCTGCTTGCCAGGCTCGTTCTTATTTTCTTCTTTTCTGTTGCCTGATTACTTAATATCTGTGCCTTTAAAATATGCTTCAGTTACTTCTGGTAGCTCAGGTTGGAACCAAGGCATCTCTTTACTTGTCAGGGTGCAGATCACCGCATAGGGAGAGACAGCCTGAGGTGGAGAGTGGCTTCGATTCTTTGTGTGATCAGATTCAAATTACCATTGTTGTTTCTGTTTGAATACCTTTCTTTTTCTTTCACTTTTTTTTTTTTTAAAGAAAAAAAGAAATCAATCCTTGTCTAGATCAGTATCAGTGAATCTGCAATTGTTTATTAAACTGTTGGTAGTGCACTCCCTTCAGAACAGCTATCACCACTGCTCTGGATTAAAACTTTTCTTAATTAAATACTATTTATGGCTCTCTAACTAAAAACCCCAGTACTTTATACTGGGAAATTGAAACAGAGAGTGAGGTGCTGGAAAAGGAAATGGAAGGCACTCTCGTGATTTATCTATTTTGCACAACACAGAAGGGCATTACTTTAGCAATTGACTTTTTTTTTCTTTGCTCACTGTAATGACTGCTAAAGATACTGATTTAATCAACCAACCATGCAAGTGCAATGATTGTGAATCAAATCGTTGTGAAGCAAACAAATGTTTCACAGTAAATTGCCAAGGGATACCAGCTACCCTGCTCTGTTTTTACTCAAATAGATTGTCTTTTAAGCAGCTGCCTCATAGAAAGCCATCACTATGTATGGACTTTTAATCAAAATGTCACTAAATCCTGCATTCTGGTATGCTTCATTTGAAACACATCCAATGCTCTTATTTATTAAATAGTCCGATGTCGACTCCAGCCACCACTAACCCTAGTAAGCAAAGATAGATGAGGAAGTGACAAAAAGCTTGTGTCAGTGCTGAGATCAGTTGTGCGTGTGTGATGTCTTGATCTATTTGTACATCCCTCTTGGGGACCATCGGGCAATTAAGTTCACCCATTTCAAACACAGCCTTTTCTGTACACTCTTGATTTGATAGGAGAATGGGTAATTCCTGGTAATGACTACTACATCAATTGTATTGCATTGTATTGATGCTTAATTAGAGAATGTGTTGAAATTGGGGAAGGGGACAAGTGGAAGAGGGGAGGGTTGGCTCCCAAGTAAATGTCAGAGGCTCTTACTTAATAGCCTGTCGTTTTAATGTGCGTTGAATGCCCTGACAATCATTGTGGCCTCCTGACCTTAGAGCATTTACCCCAGCCTGAGAAAGGAGAGCGAAGCCTCTTTGAGAAGGTGTTATTTTAAAGCTGAATTACATTTAATGTCACTTTTGTTCAGCTTTACTGCGAACTGACCCTTACAGCCCTTTGACCTTGCGTGTGCAGTTGGAAACCATTTCTGTGCCTGAGCTTTCTGAGTCAAACACTTGCAGTCTCATCAAACAGGCTTTCAAAAGTGAAGCCCAAACATCATGAGCACGTACTCTTATTTTTCTAAGGTTTATGTAAGTGATTTGTGAGCTATCTGTAAGAGTTCTTTTTCTTTTAGAGAATGAAGCTGCGACTTCCGTATCACTCCAGTAATGACATTTATCATTATCCTTCAATCTCCAGTTTCTGCAGATTTAAGAAAAATACCATATATCAGTATTGTAGGATTACAACAGAAATATAAGACCTGCACAGTTGTTCATGACTGAACTGGCTTGTGAAGCCTGACACTAGTCATTTCGAAAGGTTAATTTTGTAAAGTAGAAGACTGAAATATGGTTTTAGTTGCTGCTGGTTCTTTACAGGGTAATTGCATTGATTTTTTCTGGTAGTTTACAGTATGCTAGCTCTTCTGATATGCAGCTGGTCTGTCTAACACCCTAGAGAAACTTAATTGTGATTTTAATGTATCTAAGTTCCACCTGCACCAGCCTGTGCAGACACTGTCCTGATCCTGTGATCAGGAGTTCTGACCTTGCCTAGGCTTGCTAACATATAAAGAGTTCATGGATTTGGACCTCATATTGTAATGGACAGTTTTCAAAACTGTTTTCAAGACAAAAAACTGCAGTGTGTGTGGGAACAGATTGATAACCTCATGAACAGGAGGAAAAGAATGCATTGATTATTTTCTCGTGTACTATTATCCTTTTCAAATAGCCATTAATATGCATTTGCATCCCAGGAACCACAACATGCCAGCTGCGCCTTTAGCAAAAACTCAATGTAATTCAGTGCGACTTTGTGAGATGGAAAGAATTTAAAGACAGCATGGCTATGCTAATTTTGATGTTAATTTCTGTAGAAACTTAATATTCTGTGCCAGTCTTGATTGTACAATAATCTCTGCTTTGCGTCTTTTGTCGTGATATTTTACTTTTTTGTTTTAAATGGCAGCACTGAATGCAGATAGTGCCTATCTTTCAGATGATGGAGTGTATTTAGGTCTTTCCAAAAAAATGTCTCTTCATTACTATAAATGCTATTACTACACATGCCACAGCAGTGTCACGTTAAGGAGGTGACAGCTTTGCACATTGGAAGTCAGGCTTTAAAAGGAAGAATATATTTGCAAATGAAACAGCTGATTAACTTGGATGTGCAGCTTTCAAGTAATATTCTTAGGAGTACACTGGACAACAAAAACTTCTTAAAGTATATAATAATTTGAAAAAATATTATAAATTAGAAGACGAGTAACATTACACTGATGGAGTATAGTTGGAGTCAGTTTTTTTTTTTTTTTTCTTAGACAACATGGGTTTATCAGGTGGCGGCATTCTTCTATCTGATATAATAGATGTTTTATTTATGAATCCTTGTCATTATTAAACAAGAGGGAACAACATCACAGAAAACTGCATTTGAAAGGAGGTTATAAAATGTGAAGCTTGGTAGCAAAGAGCTCATAGTTGTGTAAAAAAACCCTACACTTTTTTTGCCAAACTTTGTTGCTTTTTTCTGGGCTTAAATGATCATAGAATATTTTCAAAATTAGTTTCGTATTAAATGACTATTATAAATAACATATCTTTTTAATGATAATAATGATTTTATATGGAGTTATGAGGAAGATTCTCCCTATACAATCAAGCCTTATCTTCCAGAGTGCATAAACACCTGCTTATCTTTAAGCATCCCGTGAAAACCCCCTAGTTTTTAATGTGGGTGCTGATTTATACCTCAATTCCCTGAAAGAAGTGAGATACGCTGATTTAAGAACATATCCATGCGCTGCTAAACTCAAGGGAGATTTTGCTGTTCAATTCGTTAGAAGTGTAGGTGGGGACAAAATGAGATGGATATGTGGTCATTTCTCTGAAAGCTTATCTTGGCATTCCTGTTAAGTATATACATTCAATGCTGCATAACTGCCATGGTTTTGATTTCAGCCCAGCCAGTAACAAAGCACCACGAAGCCGCTCGCTCACCCCCCACCCCCACGCCTGGCCACATTGGGATGAGGAGAAAATCCAAAGGCAGGCTCGTGGGTCGAGACAAGGACTGGGAGGGATCACTCCCCACTTATGCTCACGGGCAAAAGACAGGCTCAACTTGGGGAAGACACAAAATCAATTTCATTTACTACAAATCAAATCAAATCAAACACACAAGGGTATTGGGAAGGAAAACCAAACATCAGAACACTTCCCCCCACCCCTCCCGCCTTCCCGGCTCAGTTCACTACCGATGCTGTCTACCTCCTC
>VYZV01026343.1:29760-39959 GCA_013401275.1 Pandion haliaetus | reverse complement strand
GGGACCCCACGGTGGAGCAGGGGACGAGTGAGGAATCTTCCCCCTGAGGAAAGAAGCGGCAGAGACAAGGTGTGGCAAGCTAACCCCAATTCCCCATCCCCTGTTCCCCTGCGCTGCCGGGGGGAGGAGGTAGAAAGCACCGGGAATGGAGCTGAGCTGGGAAGGCGGGGGGGAGGGGGGGAAGTGTTCTGATGTTCGGTTTTCTTTCCTAATACCCTTGTTTTTTATTTGATTTGTAGTAAATGAAATTGATTTTGTGTCTTCCCCAAGTTGAGCCTGTCTTTTGCCCGTGAGCATAAGTGGGGAGTGATCCCTCCCAGTCCTTATCTTGACCCACGAGCCTGCCTTTGGATTTTCTCCTCATCCCAATGTGGCCAGGCGTGGGGGTGGGGAGTGAGCGAGCGGCTTCGTGGTGCTTTGTTACTGGCTGGGCTGAGACCGAAACCACGACACTGTGTTGCAGAGGGATTCCTTGAAAGAGAGGTTGGTAGAGCAGTCATTAGTGAGTGCTCCGGCATGCTTGTTCTGTGAAGGCTATGACAGAGAGGAACCACATTTATATAGAGAAAGAGTCTTTGGAAAAAAACTGGAAAATTGTAATAGCTTCTGTGACTGGATGGCTTAAACATGTGAAATAAGGACTTAAAAAGCCCAAATATAAACATTAAAATGTCTGCTACTAAAAATCAAGTGTATCCTGAAGAGTTTTATGTCTATATTGACCCTTTCTACAGAACGACAGATATGACATAGAAATTATATCTTACTCTCCAAATGTTTCAATTTGACAAATGTAAAATAACTATTCCCAGCAAGGATTTTACATTTTGAAAACAGGGAAAGGGTCCCTCTGGCCTTGGCTATTGGGGCTGTCTTATACCTAGATAGTCTTTGCAGACTAATGGCCAGCAGCTTGTCACATTTGGGCAGATAAGACAGTCAAAGAGGGCAAAGAAACAAAGTAGTAGTTTTTCTTCATCTTGCCAACAGAGGAAATATTTTTGCCTATGGAATAGATAATGCATTTTGTGCATCCATTTACACGCATGGAGATAGCATAGCTTCCCTATTTTCCTCACTCAGTGCAGTAGCTAGATGTCGTGAATTAATCTGTGTTTTGCTTTTATTACACAAAAGTTCTTCGAAACATTTGTACAAAATTGTGTGATATATTTTTCAACAGATAGCTGGGAGTGGATATACATGCCTGTATCATTATCGCATTGGAATAAAGTGGGATCTCCGAACACTTGCAGCACATGCCCCTTTTCACTTAAATTTCCAAATCCTTAACTTCCTTGCACATTGCTATTTACTATATATACTATTTATACTATAGTTGTAAGCTGTCATACCTTCACATAGTCCATTAGCTAATTTCCAGACAACAGAAAAAGGAGTATTGGAGGGCTGTACACCACCCCCAGGGGTTCATAACTGCAGAAGTTATAGAATGAGTTGGGCATGTCTCTAGATGATGAGTTTAAATCTCCCTCATTCTGTGGCATCTAATTGGACTGTTACAAATCCTATAGTAAGATCTGAAAATTCAGAAATGCTTATACGGACTACTTTGCCTTAACTTGTTTTCATATCACATCTAAATTATATGACCCTATTTTGTCCATTTTCTGGCTGTGCAGTGGAGATTCAAGAGCTTGATCTGATAACCATGGGATTATAGTGATCTTTGCATCAGTCTCTCTATATCCAACCCTTTTGTTTCCCTGATTTAGAATCAGTGGGATTTTAGCACTCTATGACAATTTGTTCAGTATTTTATAAAAGCTGCCTTTATTACTCCTTCCAAAGTCTGGTTCTCTATAAATCTATCCCATCTGCCCACACACCTGAAATATGAGTACTGTCAGCTTAATAGGTCATCAAAATATATAGTTGTATTAAAACTCAGTAGTTTTGCAGTAGGAGGTATAAATGCAGCAACATGGGTAATTTCTGTGTAGAAGGTCAGTAATTCTGTTATAACATATGTTCTTCTTTCACATGCCTTCTATAAATTACAATAACAGTTTCTGTTTGCCCTTCAGTGTTGCCTAAGAGGGACAAAGAATGGTTGAGAATCCTGCTTTTATGATAATTCTGTAGCCTTTCCCCCCTCCTTCACTAACAGCAAATCTTCTAAAAAGCATCTGATCCGGAAAGTGAAGTTTTTTCTGAGCAAGAAAATAGAGTGGGGTTAGCATGAAAAAATATAGCAAGGCTTGCTCTCTCACTGTTTCTGAGTCTAATCTCATTTATCTTCATTTTTCAAACACCACTTCTCTATTGAATTAGGAGCAATATGTTAACGTATTTTTTTCCTTCCTGATAATCTGATAGATATTGACCTATTTTGAAAACACTTCTTCCTCTTGTTACTTACAGCTTTCATTACTTTAATCATTATTTTTGTATGCAAGAACTATTCAGAAACTTGAGCAAAATGTACTGCAGAGAGCTGGATGTGGATCTCCAACATACCAAGTGACTTCAACTGTCAGGGTTAAGCTGTACGCCTGCCTTTTTAGATTATAAGACATTATCCAAGCAGAAGTCTGCTAATGGACCTTAAGTTGGTGTGAGTGGTCTACAAACCTATGGCATATAATTACATGAATCTACTTTCCTTGAACTCAGCAGAAAAAAATTGCATCAGTTTCAGCAGGAAAAAGGCTGTAGCCAGGCTGTCCTACATCTACATCTTTTGGTTTCTTTTACCCTTGTAATTGAGCAGTGCTTTGTTCTGCAAGTATAGTTTGGTATACAGGTTTAACATAAAAATAGGTTTTAATGAAGTTAAAAGAAAGATTTCTTAGTCTAGCACCTGCTATATAACTTCTACTTGGAGCATGACTAAGGGTGTACCTGTGAAAATCTTCTGACTTTAGGAAACATAATTGTCTTACTTCAAAAGAAAAAAAAAAGGGAAAAAAAAAGAAAAAGAAGAAAAAGGGAAAAAAAAAATCTTTCTATGCTGTCCAAACAGCTGTTATGCTAGGTTGGCTAATAGTGTAATGTGGATGGATGGCTCTGTAGTGTTCTGGCTGTTTCTTCATCAATCTGATCACAATCCAGGCGACAGCAGCAGGGTTGTACCTTCTAATTCCCCAGTAAATGACCCGTGTCTGTCTTTAATCAGACAGTCCCCTTCATCATTCAAATCACTTGAAAGTTGCTGTGGAAAGGCATGTGTACACTCCTTTTGTCCTAGTTATTGTTTGATATGGGGAAAACCTGTATGTGGGAGAAGGGGGTTAAAATCAATTGTACTGCAAAATGTAATCACCTTTCAGTGGAACATCCGTTGCAATGTTCATGCCACACTAATAACGATAGGAACAAACTAACGTTTTTTACAGACTTTCTGTTGGTGCCCTTTGCAGAAAAAAAATGAATGCTGCTTCTTTAAGTCATGGGAGCTCACGTTTGCTGTGACAGCTTTCCAATTGTTAAATAAACTCTGATCATAAGCAGCTGTCAGACAGATACTGCACTACAGGCTTCAGTTAAAAGGAGCACCAGGCAAGCATTTTAGCCCCTAAAGGCTCTTGTTTCTGTTTTTTTTAGACACACTTTAAAAAAAAATAATACAATGAGATAATATGTTTCCTTAACCAAAAAAAAAGTTTTATTCTAAACATTCTACCAGATTTTCCTGTGAAAGTTATAGGATGTGATTGTGTGCATTTCTGAAAAACGGTCTATGAGGAGCATGAAATTTCTCAAATGCACACTTTTGTCTCGTGGCAAGATGGGAGAATTGAGATGCAGAAATTCTGACATTAGACCTTATAAATAATAATAATGATGTTATTTAAATTCTTGTGGGAAGGCAAAAGTAATTATACTGAGCTTCCTCAGAGTTGTAGAATGCCATTTTATCATTTTGCACTTTTGATAGTAATCTAGAAAAACCCTTCCAAAGTTATTACTTTTTATTGTGTTGGACCCTGCAGTACTAGCTGTTGTACAGGCAAGTAAGACAAGGACAGTTTCCACTACAGAAGGTCTAATAGGTTAAGATGAATATGCAAGAAAATAATCTTTTAAGGTAAATATACAGTCAGAACTGGAAGAAACATTATTATTTACATTTAAGTTACAACTGGGGAGGGAAATTGCCATTAAATTAGAATGAAGGTGGACTTCTTCCTACTCCAGTTTAGAAACTGATATTGCCTAACCTAACCTGCCTAAAAGTCAGGCATATGGCCTAGCTACGCTGGAGAACCTGGACTAGGAATCAAAATTGCCTGGGGCTCCACTAGTGGCAATGTAGGAGATAGGTAGTTCAGCTCACCTGGCTGAGGATAGAATGGGTCAGCTCTGGAGATGCCTTTTTCCATTGACTGAAGCAGAAGCCTAGTTCAACTGCAAATTAAAACAAAAACAAGAAAACAAAAACTAGTCTGGGTGACTAACTTCAAAAGGCAAGGTGTGGGCTAATTGTGTGGAGGCAGGAATTCTAGACAATATCTAAGAAGTACTTATTAAAAATCAAGAATATTTTTGCAATTTAAAGAGGAAAATGATCCGTATTTCATTTACAAGAAATTGTACTAATAAGTAATTAATGTTTTTAAGGGTAACTTCTTCCAAAATTTCAAGTTTAACTAACTACTATGTGTTCTCACCCTTCTAGCTTCCT
The DNA here is from genome assembly GCA_013401275.1 of Pandion haliaetus. Taxonomy (NCBI): domain Eukaryota; kingdom Metazoa; phylum Chordata; class Aves; order Accipitriformes; family Pandionidae; genus Pandion; species Pandion haliaetus. The sequence goes on along the minus strand of VYZV01026343.1, from coordinate 35,311 downwards.
TTTAAGACAGAGAGGAATATATCCAGTAAAAATACAAAGCAGTGGGAAATGAAAAAAAGTCAATTTAAAAATCAATCCTCCCTGATTTTTTCTATCAACTCCTCTTAGAAATAACACCCAGAATTTTTATAACTGGAATGGATCATAAAAAAATCTAAGTGTGTTCAATTATTTATTTTATGCTTTTGAAAACACCTTTGGGTAATGGGTTTCACTTTTTCACCTTTCATATACCTCATTATTTTACACAGTAAAATAGAAACCATTAAAAAATGGAAGAATATAGCATTTTTTTGGTTTTGTTCATACTTGTGCTTATAAGTTGGTACTGTTCTCACACATACAAATGATGGGCTTAAAGCCACGGTAAACATAATACACCATAAGAGGTGATTTTTTAACAAACTGATTTCTATACAGAACTAAATGTTTATATAATATAAGGGCTTTGTGGATTTAAACCAGGAAGTTAATTTATTTTGCATCAGATTTTGGAAAGCAAAGTAAAGAAGAGAAGGTTTGGGAGCATTAAAACAGCAATGGAATCAATTGTAATAGTCAATGAAAATGTAATTGGTCCCTAAATCTCAACATACATCACTTTCATGTGGCCATGTTAGAGATATAGGATATGAATGAGCAAAGAAATAAGGCAGTAAGAGTACTCTTGGTGTTAACAAATGCAAAAGGAGAAAGCAAATACAGACCATGACTCTGTTGACCTGTTGCACCTATTAGCCTCTATTGAACCTCCGTGGAAAAGCATCAACACTAACCTGAAGGGGTCTACTTGTTATTTGGCTTGGAGACAGGTAGCAAAGTGACTCAAATGGTGCAGCAAACATTCACCAAAAATGGCAAAATAGCTTGAAGGTTGGTCAAATCACACAAAGGGTAAGAAGTGTTAAGAAAAATCTAGAGAAAGGGCTGCTCAGTTACAGTAGATAAAAGGAGCCTTTGGACACCTGTTAAAATATCGTGTCCATCTGGAGGTCTTTCCCTTAGCATGCTTTGTTTTCTAAGCGTTTAATGAGATGTTAAGCCCTGCAGCAGAGAGTTCTGGTGGGGCACTGGAGGACAAACTCATGGAGTCTCCAGTCCTTACTCATTCTGCTACCGCTCCCTGACTTTCTCAGCATTTGCGAAGAGAGTGTGTGATACACCAAGTTAAGAGTTAGGCCCATTTTGAGGTAAATCCTCTTTTCTTGCCACGATATGGAGGGGTTACCTCTGGAAATGACATATCAGAATTCCATTGAAGACACTTGCTCAAGCCCTTCTTCCAATATGCACTCCTATAGCTCCCCATTAAAGGTTCTATTGTTAGTGAAGAGGTTTATTCTTACTAATTTATCAGCAGTTTATTACTAATCAGATATGAGATGACTGAATTCTTAACAAGTGTTCCAGTACCCATCAGTCCTTTTTAAGTGCCAAAGTGTTTGTCCCAGTAAGCATTTTTTACATTCAGTGTTACATCTTTTTTTTTACAACTTTCACAATTTTCTGTGCATCCTTTTTCCTCATGGAGAATCCAGTGAGTATTTTATACAGTGGAACTTGTCCTGTCAAGACTTTAGAACTATTTTATTCAGAAGCATTGATTTTACAGTCTTTTTAAAAGAGTTTTTTAAAGCTTGGCTCAAATCAGAAAAAATACAAAGAGAAATTGTTCATGAAATCTAGATAATCACAACCTGTGCGATAAGGTCTCCTCTAGCTTTATTGATTTGGCATACATAGTCATTCAATCAATATAGTCTTCTTCCCAAAATTTTGGGATTATAACTCAGCATTCTGCCATATGGAGTAGAAGCCAGTCTTCATCAAGTGCACTGAGAACATTTTAAAGGGTAGAGAGTCTTCTGAAAGCTTCTAGCCCCTGGACACTAGATCAATAAAAAGTGTTCAGTGATGAATGAGAATAGTGAAATAATTTCAGTCTAAAACTTTTTCATTACTTTTTTTTTTTTAAAAAAATCAGGTTGTTTTAATATGTAATTTTTATATGTCTGAAACACCTGGAACACCAGTGAGGAAATAATGGAAAAGCTGTACAGACAGAGTGAAATCACTGTTCTTTATCCAAAGATTTGGAAGGGAAAAATAAAGATATGACACAATAGAAAATAAAGGATATGACACAATAGAAAATAAAGGATAAGACACAATAAATTAGGAGTGTCAAACAAGCCAGGCCAGGGGCTGGAGGGAGGATGAAAACTGTAGTATCACGGGCAGAAGCTATGGTTAATGAGACACCACGGTTAATACTTGCTAGTTCCATTTCTGCTACAGATTTTTCATGAAGGCCTCAAAGACACTTTGAGCTAAACCTTCAAAAAGTTCTTGTTTACTGTGTCAGAGTATTCTGCTTGTGGGAAATCGGATTCAAATAGGATTCATGAGAGACAGTGTATTGTTTGGGGAGCAACCCGTTATTGATTGAGAAGAGGGATTTGTCTTAAATCTGGCACTTTTGTAAAACTCAGTACCTTCCTGTCTAGGTAGTTCCTATTCCTATCTGTGTACATGTTATTTGGGGCTGCCAGACAGTCCTTCATGTTAGATGTCACAGTGCTATAACTTTTGTGTTTGGATGACTAATCGCTTTCTTCTAAAGCATGAGGAAGGATTCTTTGATAGAAGTAGCCAAGTTGCAACTCCGTAATAGAGATTGTATCGTTGTAAGATATTGATTGTGTTTTAACAAAAAATGTATTAATGATCATGGAAAGAAGGAGTAAAATCAGTCCTCCACATTCTTTCTTAGTCTTCCAAATTTTCCATATTGCAGCAAAAATGGAGTCTCTCTTTTCCTGTCTTTCCTACTTTCATGAATAATCTTAGCAGTCATTCCTTGGGTATCAGATTAAGGATAGGAAATGATTAGGATAAATATATTTATGTGTTCCAGGTTTCAGAGCAGAGAGCTGTTATAATGACAGGGAAGATAGGATAGATGAGTTGGAGATCAAACTTTCTGGCTAGGCAAGCAACACAACCATCTTCTGAACATGGACCTCACTGGAATAAACTTGTACCATGGCTCCTTTCCTGTTACAAAACATGACATGGCATGAACCATAAAAACTGTATTGGACCCAGTGCTTTCCCAAAGACTCAGGTTTACTGGGCACAGGGAGCCAAGCATGCACAGCAGCAAATCACTGCCTGTTCCCTGATGAAAAACAGCAGCCAGGAGCAGGCATGCGTTGCCAAAACAGCTCATGCCATCTATGCCTGCTGCTGCCTGTCCCACTGCTGCTTCCTTGGAGTGTCTGGAGAGGGGCTACAGGCCAGAAGATTTATTCTGGTTTGTCAGCCTGCTCCCAGTTACTCTTTTAATCTGCCTGTGCTGTCTGTTGGGAGAGGGACCTCAAGACCCTCAGGAAAGGAGTTGCTGAGAGTGAGCTGCAGGTCAGGCAGGTTGTCCTGGCAGGCAGCGTACCAGCTCTGTTGCAGTTATCTTTGCTATAGCTAGTAATAGATATGATTGATAGCATGCTTGGTTTACAGCTGGCTTAGTGTGGTGGCCACCACAGAAAACTATGAGAAGAATCAGGTCATCAAGGCTGGGTAGAGGTTCTATTGAAAAAAAAAAGGAAAAAAGAAGGTGAGTTAGGCTCTATCACATTTAGAAACAGACCTTGGTACCTGTCAACAAGAGGTAGCTACAGTGATATACTTGCTGGTGAAGACAGTGTCTGGAGAGCACCAGGCAAAATCCAGCTGATGAAAAGTAAAAGAAAGAAAAAAGCAAGTGACTTATTTAGATTTGAATCAGTGAAAGAAAACACCATCAGAGTGTATTTTGAATATTTTAGTCCATTCCAAGATTATTATTTTTTAGCAAAGACAAGTCTTGTACAATTTGTATTCAATTTTATCAACATATTCTGACTTTTTGCCCTTTTCTTGTGCTATATCATTGTACGCAAATTCCATTTGCCAGTGATCTGATTGGATCTCTCTCTCTTCTTTTTGGTTTCTGTAGGATAAAATCATGGGTAGATAAGATGCAAGAAGATCTTGTAACGTTAGCACGAACTGCAAGCGGAGTGGACCAGCTTGCTGCGGTGAGTGAGAAGACGCACCTTAGACTGCAATAACTAGGAAGTAAAGTGAACGGTGTGCATCATCTAGGCTTTACAATCATTTCATCCCAACATAGTAAAAAGATTTTGGGGAATTAAACTCTGCAGTGCTTACTGAGAGAGAAATGAATAACACAGACATCCATCACTTCACTTTTTTAATGTTGCAGCACTTGCTCGTTGCTAATATTTAATCAGCTTTGCAGTATCAGACATAAGGCTTACCATTATTGCAACACTTCCACCTGAAGCAAGCACTTTTACGTTATATGTTTGTCAAATACAGTATCCAGGAAGTTGTTCATGGCAGTGGAGAATTCTGCTCTCTGTTAACAAGGGAGACTATTTTTCTGACACATATTTCCTGAAATGAAGCTTTTGGTTAGAAGAAACATAGATGAGAATGAAAACTACTTTTGTTCAGCTGTTCCAATTTAACCCAAAGTGTGTTTTAGGGAAGAATTTACAATTCTTCTGTCATTGAGAAGAAACTTTTGTGCTATATTCCATTCATAGAAGGTAAAGCCACATCTGAGATTCCAGAAAAATGAAGTCACAATTCAGAAAATATCAGGATTACGCTGCCTATACAACTTTGTGTGTATACATCATGATCCAGCATGCAACCACATGATCATACATTTCCTTCTCTCTATGCCTGCACAAGTCTCATGGCTCCTTCTGTGAACTGATGGATCTCTGGCTTGATGTAGGACTGTATAATGAAAAGAAATTTTGCTGTTAAGTCAGGAAAAGAAGTTATTCTGTCCTCTTGGAGCTGGGGAACTGAACATGAAGCCGTGAGATTTGTTTCTCAGAAGTCATAATCTCCCCAAACGATCTGTGAAATGAGTAGTAGCTGTGTTTCAAAGCCATGAAGAAACACACAGAAAAGTCAGGTGTGAAGTTTCTCAGATTTAACACTGTATATTAATGTGACCTTAATGACTTTTTACCCAGGCTTCCACATTTCTCATGTGAATCTTCTCCCAGAAGGGCATTCTCTCTTTACTGACTGTAAGAGGAGGCTAGATGACTAGTTCAGGTGTCCACGTTTAAATTGTGGAAGCTTCAGTTTAGATGAGATGACCACTGTCCTATAGAAGAAAAGGCTGTGTCACTGGATGTACCTGAGGAACATAAACGAAGATTGCAGAGGTTATTTTAGTTCTGGCCTTTTTTTGAGTGCTTCATATTGCAACACAGTTTAAGGCAGATGCTTTAGATGCACTTTTTAATCTTGGAAAACCCCTAACAAACTGAAAACGAAATCATGAAATCCGAACACAAAGTATCAGATTGATACACACATGGGTTTCCAACACAGAATCTCAACAACACAGAAAAGTCTACCATTTGAGCTTTCTGAGGAACCGTAAGGTTTACCCAGCATGGAACACTGATGGCAGTTTTTGTAGGTATATTTCACATGTATCTGCTGACAGAGAACAATG
>VYZV01026343.1:11249-29706 GCA_013401275.1 Pandion haliaetus | reverse complement strand
TTGGTGAGGAGTTTCTGCTAAGAGGAGGGAAGGGCCCTTTTTGCTCGTCTGGTCTAGGTGTGATCTGTTCTCTCCTGCACTTGCCGTGTCTCTTTTTCCCTACTGTCTCCTCATTCAGCATCATACCTCTGCTCCACCACTGGACTTTCCATTTCATTCCTGATGTGCTACATGGGCTATCTTTCATCTCTCCTCAGCATGTTCTAAGTTTCTGTCTCAGTTTCTACCTTTGCTGCCTGGCCAGTCTGCCATTCTCCCTTACATTGGTTTCTTATCCCTATTTTAGGATCTCTCTCCTCAGCTTTTTCCAATTCAGCACCTCTCTCTGGACTCTTTAGTTTGCCTTAGCATTTCCATAACTTTCTGTCCAGGTGTGTGTGGCCAGCCTGTCCCAATACTCCTATTGCATCTCTTCTCTTCCTCAAGTGTTTTTTCTTTCCCCTTCTCGCCTTTCCCTCTATCACTAGTTTTCAGTCCCAGACCTATAGTTCTCTCCTGTATACTTTTTCTATTTCTCCTCCCTTTCCAGTCTCTTTTCTCTCCTTATTCTTTGCCTGCCAGTTTCCAATCTGCTATCTCCTACTTCCATATACCAATCTCTTGCTCTTTCTTTGTTCAGTTTTCATCTCCTCTTTCTCCCACTGCTTAGACCACAAGTATGTAGACATCACTTGAGAGATCAGAGCACGTCTGAGCTTTAGCTGCAGAGGAGGTGTGATGTTCTCTAGGAGTGACGCTGCCTGGGTTGGGATACACCTGTGTGTAGGTTCTCAGGAATTTAGCTGATAAAATCTCTGCAGTGACCTGCAGGTGCTTTTCAGGCTAAAATTTGTTAAACAACAAGGAGTAAAAAGTGTATCTTTGAATCTACAGTGCAGGGGCAATAGGGTATTTCAAAGGGAAATGAGTTACAGAGGATTTCTGACTTGAGCAAAACAATGAATTAATGTCTCAACCATTTTGCCTGGCATTTCCATGCAAAGACCACATAGTAAAACAGATAATGAAAAGCCAAGAGATTGACACTGTCGCTCTTTTTTCCCCTGAGAAAATGTTAGTTTATGTAGTTAATATTTGGCAAACTTACAAGCTGCTACAACAGTCTTATAATGAGAACTGTTGGGCAAACATAATACTATGTAGTGCTACCAGCTATACTTAGAGTATACCACGGTGACATTCACGCTGAGAAAAAAGCGTTAGTCTGTGAATACTGTAGGTAAGTTTCTTTTTGAAAGCCAAAATTTATAGCACACTTCAAGCAAATAGTAAGTTATCTCAGAGGGTATCCACAAGGTGGTCAATATGTGCTTGTAATCCTAGGATTAAAAACATGAAAGGGGGATGTTTCCATGTAAAATATCCCTCTATATCAAAGCCGTTTTTTTGACCTAAATTGCATGTCTTTCTCTAGCCACAAGGTTTTAATTAGGTCTCTTGCCTGCAAGGGAGAATGCAAAGTCCTGCAAGGTGTGAGCCAAGCAGTCTCTCCCTCTTTTCCTCTTGTTTACAGGCTATTGTCACTTTCCCATTTTTGAATTACATCTTTTTTTTTCTGCTTGCTGCCTATTAATGTTTAGTCAGATCTCTTCTGAAATGAACCACAATCTTGGAAACATGGAGATTACAAGACATTAAAAACAGCATGCTTGCATGCCTGTCACTTTTATTCACAGAACTTGCCTTCAGTTGCTCAAGCTTTAAAAATACTTAACAGTCAGACTGAATTTTCAGCTTTGATTCTGACTTATTACTTCTTCTAACTCCAGAATTGTTTGGACCAAGTCTGTAGTCTTCATGTTTTGGAAAACTTGAAGTACATTTGTTTGTTTTTTCTGCTCCTCCTTCCTCCAAAAGCAGAATGGTTAATACAAAAAGAAGGAGCACAGTGCTCCTATTATACAATAGTAGACATGACTTTCTGTGAACAGCTGTAGTACCAGAGGGGTGGAAAACTGTACTTTGGTCAGACAGATTTTTGGTAGGAGAAATGTTTTCCCTTGTTCTAGGGAAAATCAATTTTAATTTGGCCAAGTGATGAGGTTAAAGCTTGTAGGATGTGTAGCAGATTGTAACCATTTCACAGCCTGGTCAGGCTCTCCCTGGTCACAGGGAAAGAAGTCCCACAGATTCAGCTGAAGTTACAATCTGTGTCTGCTTCATACAGTTGAGTCTTCTATGAAGATCACTAAAGTGACCAAGATAGCTCTCAAAGTAGCACTATTACTACGTTCTCAGCTGGAGTGAATTAGTCCTTAAAAAACAGTGCTTTTTCAATTAGCTGCTGTGCCATGCAATGGTTTATGGTGTTTCCATAACTTGTTGAAGATATCTCAGGGATCATCAGTACTATACATGATTGTATGTGCATTGGACATCTATGGGTCTTTGTGCTGCAGGAAATTGTACTACACAACAGTCTCATCTGGAGAACTGTGAAATACTGTCTTCTGGTCATCATGGAGAGGCATAGGAGTACTGCCTGAACTCTCAATTAATTTGATTTTAGACTGGGAGAGCTTTTGACCAGAGAGAATGTAAAACTTAGTGTAATATGTACTTCCAATGGAATAAAAAAAATAAAATCTGAACCACTATTAAACTCAAGTGATGGACTTGTTCTGTGAATAGCAGACCTGTTGAGATCAGTACCTATGTAAAAGTCTGATTTATTCTGCAGTGTGGTCATAGATACCCAGGGAGAGCATTTTTTGTATTTAAGGTGTTTACATTCAACATGTACTCAATTTAATGGAATCGTGTTTAAGGAAAGGAATCTCCTCAGGGGAGAATTCCCTTTTCTTTGTTCATTGACAAATTTCTTACAGTGACTTGGAATCACAATCTTGCCCTAGTGACTAACCACTCTTCCTCCTGCTTTTTGCATATATAATAGAGCCATTGTAGACCATTGCAACTTTCATTAATCAAAACTTTTGAAAATACATGTGTAGTGAGGATACATGATAATATATTCATGAATATTCCAGATAGTGTTAAAAAAGAGAAAGTATTTGGGAATTGATTTAATGAATTACTTCAATAGTGACTATGTTTCTGAAGATATGAATATGTTTATGCCAACGGACATTTCACACACCTTTTCTCTTATTAGCAATGATGACAGCAATATAATGCCTGTGGTAAGTAAAATTGTGAAAGCAAGCTGTATGCCATTAAATAGGAGTTCTACATTGAGGCTACACTTATCCATAGCCTTAACCAAGCAAACCAGTACACCTGGAGTAGAAGAAACAGACAAAATGGATATTTGCAGATGGAGAGGTAGGCGAGAGCTGAGGATTATTATGGTGCACAGAGGAAACATGATCTTTAATTTATGCATGTGCCTTTACTCACTAATTGATATTTGCCATACAGAGAGAATCCTGATTCAACCAAGAATTGAACTCAGGTTTTCATTTTTCGATTTAGAGCTTTAACTCCAAATCATTCTTCCTGTGAATTAGTTGCGGTAAATTACTACTTTGCTGGTATGAATCCACTAGTAACATCTAAATGTAAGTTCTGTTATCAGTAAGATCAATTGTGTTTAAAGTGTAGTTCCTCCTTGTGTCTTTCAAGTTTTATTTATACTATCTGGGAATGGTCTCAAAATGGTTTTCCAGAAATAGTTTTAAAGGACATTTTTAAATACTGCTTTTTTTGGACATTAGTAGGAGTTTAGGCGCGATTTGGGAGAACTCCAACTTGGATTTAATACCAATGTAATATCCTCATTACAGTAATGCAAAGATTGCTTCAACAAGGCAGGAAGTCAGGATTCAAGATGCCAAAATACTCAGCTGGTTGAAAACTGGCAGAGCTCCACTGACTTCAGTGGATTACACTGCTTTACATTTGCTAAGAATCATGCCTAACAACATGTAATTTACAATTCAAGCAGGTAAAAAAGTACCTTGAAAAAAAAAAAACCCAAACATTTTTAAACAAGAAACAGGGGCTATAGCTTGATTTTACTGCTGCTGTAGTTGCCCACCTGAATAGAGTACTGTTGGGTCCTTTCTATGATTTAACAGGGTTTTTTTCCCTAGAAGAGCAAAGGGAATGTTTATAAGAAAAAAGGTGTTGTATATACAACAACTTGAGACTTGAAAGCAGGAAGACAGGATACATAGGAAAATCTTTGTTAAGGATGTAAAAGATGTCCAGTGTGCTTCTTTAAATGGCTCTCAACAAAGACACAGCTTAGTATACGCCCTTTAGTGTTATAAGTATTGTGTTTTTAATAAAAAAACCCCAGTCATGTAATTGTCCTTTCAACTTAAAAAGGTTCATGTAACTTTGTCTCACTCATGAACCCTCTGTGCTGTCAGGCATTATGAAGCTGCTCTGGTGTGAATGATGTGGTTTCTAAAGAGCAAATAGACTTTTGGGAAAAAAAAAGAAGGAATAGACTGCAGCTTAATAGAATTTTAAAATCCATGTAGGAAAATAAATATTGAGGATGTATCTGATCCCACTAGCTTCATTTTTCAGTAGGCATTTTGTCTTAGAGAAAAAATGCACAAAGTTTGAAGTCACATTCTTTACCTACAACAGTTACCTCAGCATGCAGAAAAAAATACGTGAAGAGCCTACAGAATTAAGTAAATACCTAGTCCCATTTTGATGGAAGTATGCTCAATTTCCATTTTTACATAGACCTTTCACAGCAAAGACCCATGACTAAGCTAATTGACAGCTCTTTTAATCTAATAAACTACAAGAAGTATGCTTCTGATTTCCAGCTCCTAAAATACCTCGAGGGACAGGAGAGAAGAGGGAGGGATCCCTGCAGTACCCAGAAAGGAAGATCTCAGAGTAGAGAACATGCCTTATAGCAATGCATGATCTTGTCTGTTCCAAACTGATTAAAGAGAATCCTCTTTTACATAAACACTGTATTAAAAATGTGTGTCTGTGTTAAGAGCTTTGCCGTGACAAACACACTGGAGCTTCACTATGACTGTTAGGGCAAAAAAATGCCATCTTGTATAGTGTAACCTTTTCAAGCAATGGCATAATTGAACAAAACAGCAGATAGAGAGGCAGTTCCAAGGAAATCTAGTCTCTGAATCTGTTTCCTTTTTGATACATCACTGCATAGGGCATACTGTTATTATAGTCCTAGGAGCTGCAGAGTGAACCCATATAGACTGACTTGGCCTTTAAATGATATTCAAACTGAGATAGAAATACCATTTCTCCCTCCAAAATTAGAGCGCTACATATGGATATTTGATATGTGGGAACGAGTTCCATTCACGGAATGAGTCCACCAGCAACTGTTAGAATTTTTTTTATTTATTTTATCTCTTGAATGCTGTTTTATAATAATTAGCTCTTTCTTGCTGAACACCCAGCCGAGGTTCTGCATGAGCACATTTCATCCATTGCTCACTGTGAGGTCTGTGTGCCTAATGCACAGATGGTGCGAGTCTGCTGAAGCACTCAGATTGGCAGCAGATTCCCAGTCCATGCTTTTAGCTTTTCAGGTCTTGGATCAGTCTCTAGAGTTTAACTGAGATGAGTGACTTGTACGAGAGACTGGTCTCTGATTTGAGCTGCCCTGGAGCAGGGATGTTCAGGAAGGCTTCCTTCTGTCAGAAGGAATTATAACCTAGGCATAATTTTCTGTTGGACTCACTACAGATTTTAGCTAAGTTACTGTTATGTTCTAGAGGCTCTACAGATAGAGGCATGCCACTAACTTATTACCTATAGAAGCTATCATATATAGCTTGCCTTGTTTTCTTCATTAACTGTATTGGAGGTCTCTGCAAGGGGAGGCTTTAACAGTTTACTTGAAGTTAATGTAAAATTTGTATCTGGATGAGTCTTCCCTGCTGTCACAGGTGGTCTGAACTTCCTGTTTCAAAAGGTGGTTTGACAGACAAGTTAGCAGTAAACGTTTCTGTTCTTACTATTTTTTCACCTATGATTGGCATGATCTTTATGTGGCTCTTTCTTTAAAGTTATAAAGTTAATGGGATGAATTAGCAAAACTTTATATAAATTTGGAATTATTTATTAGAAAAATTAAGCTGATCCATAGAATTGAAATTTCCATTTATTTTTACCAGCTTTACATTTTTTTTTTAATACTATATTTATCAGGTTGGATTCAGTTTGAATATGCTTTAGCCAAAGGCAAAGAGTTTTGTACCTCATGCTACTCTCTGATGAACTACCAGATGGACCTAGGGGATATATGGCCACATTCCAGAATATACTATATTCACCCTTGTTAAGGTTGAATTAATGGAGAGTTTTATGATTAAGAAAAATATAAAGAAGAAATGCGAGAACTTGACTTTTTTTTTTTTTTTTAAGATGGTTTGATTTTAAGAATAACTCCAAATAAATACATTTGGTTTACATTTCTCTAGGGGTCTTGTCAATGGACTTTGTAAGTCTGAATTTCCTTTGAATGCTGTGATTGCTATAGATTCTGTTGAGTTTATCAGTATTCTGACCTTGAATTTTAAGACACTTTAGACTTCTGACTTATAGAATATTAATATATTGGTGTGCAGTCTCCATCCTTCTTCACCCCTGAAAATGGAAAATGTAACTAATACCACACTTGTAGGCACAACATGCATAACTGTGAAGTGGTTCACTGTGTGCTCTGGGTGTACTCTCCAGTGCTCTAAGAAAGGAAAGTGAGTGCTTTAATGAGTTGAATATGGAAATTAAGGAAACTTTCATATTCATTCAATAAATTGTGCCATCCAGTGAGGTTCACTATGACTGATCTTAACAGTCAGAAAAGTATTGTATCCTTTCTTTTCTCCTTTTGTCTCTTTTTGTTGTTCTCAGTGGAACAAAACACTAAACCACTTTTTTTAAACATAAAATAAGATACACTTTTTACCCATATAAAACAAATACAACTAAATTTTAGTGTCACCTTGAAATGAAAATTTAAACAGAATAGGTTTTTTGAAGTTGTTGAAGCAATTCTTATATCCTCATTGGGTTACCAGTTTTATATTTACTGCAACTTCCCTGAGTTCAGGCCATTTTTATCAGTGGCTCTGGTAGGTCTACAACTGAAGTTTTCTGCAAAAGTGAAGTTTGGTTACATTGTTTTTCTAAGGAGAAGAAGCAGAAAAATCTGAAAGCAAGGAAGCAACTCTAATTTTTTTTAAATGCCCTCAGTAATGTGTAACAAAATAGTTTATCAGAAAATTTGGCCGAGTGGGCTGTGATGAGGCCAGTGCTCTGAAATGCTTGAATCTTTCTAAGCATAAATTGGCTATTGTACACTATTTACAGTTGTGTCTTTTGCCTCATCCCTAACGTGAGGACACCAGTTCGCTGTCTGGGTGGGGTTTGGTGAAGGGAAGTGAGGTCAGGTTTACTTTTAGAATGGAATTATGAAGGGGTTGGTACAGTGAAACATGGGCATTTCAGGTATTTGTTGAGAAGTAGGACTCCATTTACCAGAATTAAAATAATGTATGAGATGGGTTAGACTTGTTAGAGATCCCCAAAATACAGTAACAGGTTTTTTTTAGAACACAGTATTTATAAAGGTATGTCCCATGTGGGGTATGCCACTGCTATGTTCTATATGCAACCAAATACCAAAGCTGCAGGCATTAAAATTAAAGTCCTCCAAGCTAAATTCTGTTGAGTTTACACAGTGCTAACTAATGTCAAGATGTCAGGAAAATTAAACCACTTTTAAAAATGCAGGCTAGGAAATTTGAAGTCACATCTGCAAGTTCTCTTTGTAATCCAAATGGAAATTAAGAGATTGTCAAAACACGGGGAGCCTCATTTATTATTTGCAGATGCTACTCTCCCTCTGCTCCCTTAGCAATAAACTGGCATTTTGAAGAGTTCCTTCTTCCAGCAAGCGATATCAGCTGCAAGTCACTAAGAATAGGTGACTGCATTAACAAAGCTTGCTCAGGCTCAAGGGGAGGGATGGCTTAATATTACCACAGTTTTAATTACTATTTGATGATCTGGATAATCTTTGAGCAAAGCACTGTTCTTGGTTCATTTATAACTTTCCATTGGCTTTCACACTAATAAAATCTGTCCTATTGGTGCTTATGTTCAGATGGTTTTCATAGAAGCTGAGAGCAAATTAAAGATTTGCCTTAAAAAAAAAACACACATGAAAACTAACAAACACCCTAATGTTATAGCTAATCAGGTTCCAACTCCCGTGGTTAATAAAACACCAAAAACACTCTGCTAGTTGCTTGTGACTTAAAAATTACCTTTGGGGGGGAGATTCAGTAGATGTTAAATTGCATTAAGAGTAGCTGAGGCAGGACACAATTTCCTATGAATAAGTGAGTTTGAAATATTACTTAAGTGCCCACCTCAAAATACGCAAGAAATGCAGAAGAAACGTGAAACACTTTCTTCCTATTGTTCTTCTTCTGGTACAAGAAAGATTCACTTCTTGTCCATGTTGTACTCATCATGAGTTGGGATTTTTGGGTTCTCATCCAATCTCAGCTAAAAGCCTGAGCTAAAACTGCTGTGAAACCAATACATGATGTAGCCTTGTTATTTAATGCTGTATTGCTATCACTATGGAACAAAATCAAGTGCCTTAAAATAAATTTTTCTTAACAAAAGGGGATTTATAGATCTGGTTTTGATGTTTACACAATAGCAGTGGTACAAAGCTGAACTCACGTTTTATGAAGGCTTAAATGCAAAGTGATAATTACAAAAATTACTTCTTAATTTTAAAGTCCTCTAGACTACTTTCTTAATTATCAACAGTCAAAAGTGTCTGATGATTCCTTCCTACAAAGTATCCCTGATTATCTGCCTTCCTTTAAGCAGGCACCTGAGTGAGCCAATTGATTCTGGCAATACTTATTATGCTCTCTCTGATGTAACTGAGGCATAAGTGTTTCCAGCATCTTGCAGAATTCAGCCTGAATGACTTAAGAATGAACTAGCTCTGGTAATTTTTTCCTAACGTGCACATCACTACTATGATATGTCATGGTTTTCAACCTGTCAGCTGCCCTATCACTTGTCATCCCAGACCTTTACAGCAGTAAGTGATCAGGCAAGTGATTCTGAAAAGCAACAGCTACAGTAAACTGTTGGGGTGGTTTTTTCCTTTGTGTTGTTGCCATGAATTTCAAGAATGAAGGCATCTGTGAGTTGCTAGGGAGCAGCTGTAATCTTATTTATACATTATATATAGCAGAGAGTAAGACATATTTTAAATACTCAGACTGATTTCTTTGAACGTACAGAATGCTCCTTGGGAAGGAACATTTTTCAATGTGTTCCACAATGGATCGCTTGTGATTCAAAGAAAGGAAATGCCTGGTGAGAAAAAAAAATTCTCTGGCATGTATTAGAAATAGAAAGTATTAGTATAACTTTAGAAATAAGATATGGTAGTAAGAGGATAGAATTTGCTGCTTCTGGCCAAATTACATAGTTGTTTGTGATAATAAAAAAGTTGTGTGTGTAATAAAATGTTAGCAATAATAATCACTCACATGGATTGGAGGGGTTATTTCTGTTTTCCGACTTTTCCTGCTCCCAAGATCTCTTCATCTGTTTGGATGTCTGTCAAATGGCCCCCCTTGTCTGCTTTTCTCACATAAATGAGATCCTGACATGGAACTTCATGGCCCTCACAAAGCCAAAAAATAAAATTAGTGAACATGTGGGTGTTACTAGTTGATACTTTGTTAGCTGAACAAAGTTATTAAAACCGAAACTGTTTGTAATTCTGTAAAACATGTTGAATATTGTTGATAAAACAATATCAAGTTGTCAAAGTATTTGCTTTGAAAATTTTAACATTGCTCAAAATTTCAGTAAGAAATGTCCTTTTTTTCCAACCTAGATGATTCCTTTCTCCTCAGGATGAAACATGAAATCTGGGGGGTGGGGCGGTCCGTCTGTATGATTTTTTTTGGATGGGGAGAGGGAGAACGGAGAGCTGACCAACATCCTGGGCCACATTGAAGTAGATGTATAAATTAGAAAAATTCTTAAGTTATCCCATTAACTAATTTTTTATTTAATATTCTGATACAGTTTATTAGGCAAGGTTTTTACTTCAATCAAGAATTGTAAGGTAACTCTTTTGTCTAGATAAGGAGCAGACAGAAATACTCTGTATCGGAATGAATAAACCTCTGGAAGTGCCTGTTCCTTTCAGTAACTGTAAAGGTGACTTGGATGCTTGCTCAGCCTTAGGTTTAGAAATCTCAAAGCTACATAAATCCCCAGCTGTTAGCAAAGAGCAAGCATTATTCTTCAGTTCTTACTGGTTTTAGCAGAGAATTACACATTGAAGAGAACCAGCTTTGGTGTCGAGTTGCACCCAAAGCCGTACACCTTGGATGGGACTTCAGAAGCTATCTTGAACCTGTTGGCTGGGCTGGACCCCAGCAGCATCCTGCATACACTGGGGTATTTCTGCATCTTGCTCCCCAGCAACCAAGACTCTGAGTGCTCTTTTACTTTGAGGGCAGCTCTGTACCTAAGCTACTTCTCTGCATTCATGACATACTGTGCTGCAGCTAATAAGTAATCTGGAGTTGCTGGTGCATGAGGTGTCTGTTGCAGAAGTGCTGGCTCTGAACAGGGCATCAGATTAGGTCATGCAAGCACCTGAGAAAAATGTTCCCCAATTCTTCTAGTTCTGGGCAGTTAATGCCAAGGTGATGTAGTTTCCTTTGTCTAGCTTCAACCTGAGTTAGGGACAGAGGGGAGTTTTAAACTCTGACTGCACACTTTTAAGGGAGCTGGATGCTGGTAATGGGATCTGTCAGCAGGCTCAGACATGACAAGCAATGAACCAAGTCTAGGTTTCACCCAGGGCCTCCAATTAGGGGTAAGAGGAGATACGGAGCCAGGGACAGGTTGGAGACAAGGTTGCAGTGTGGGTCCAACACCCATCCAAGAGACAGGACTGGAGAAAATAACTAACATATATCTGAGGGGTCCATCTAGGAAATGGGTGAAGGTTCATTGAAGGGGTAGGGCTGGAGACAGGCATACTGGTCCCGTAGCTGAGGAATGGGCTGAAATGGAGCCTGTGGACTGGGGTGCAGGCAGATGTTCCTAGCGAGGCAGGTCATGGTCATTGAGGCCTATTGGTGCCCCACAGGGGTAGAAAGCAGGAGACTTTTTGGAAGGACCAGGGGGGGAACTGGCCATGGGAGGCCCTCTCCAAAAGCAGGGAGTGGGCAGGAAGAGAATAGTTTACAAAACCTTTAAGTTTTGCTCTGTTCTGAGGGATTGTAATAAGTTAATTACTTTAGTTTATAAGCTTGTAAAACCTAGCTCAAGATTTCACAAGCACTCAGTATTTTGGCGTAGTCACTTTCAGAAAAGATGGAGAAAGACCCACCACAAAGTTTTGGTTGATTTGGGATCCCAAGCTTAGTAGTATCTTTCAGCAGTAGTTTTACCATCATGATAATCTCCAGCTGGTCTAGACTGATTATAAAGCATTGGTCATTGACAGAGGTGTCCCATCAGCCTAGCTGAGCTAAATGATCTTGAAAGTAGCATTGAAATAATAAAAACATCAATAGATTTACCTTATAAAGATAGGTATTACTGGAATTGTTGAGTTATTTTGTTTCTCTATTCCAAAGCATATTTCAAGGTAGGAAAAGATACAGTGGTTTTGGTTAACATTTGAAATTCTGGGTTTGAACTACTGAAGAACTTGTTTCATGTGACTTCTATGTCCGTGAAAGTATTAGGTGATGGAAGTGAGATTGGCATGTTCGTGTTCCATGTTTGGGCCCTCATCCAAGTTACCACTGCCTGAAGAAAAGGCTCCATTGTTTCTTAAACTGGGAGACTGACAGTTTCAAAACAAACAAACAAAAAACAGGCAAAGGAATTCTACTGTAGTTTAGAATAATTCAATATGAATTATTATTCCTTGTTTTTTGAGTAGTCTGTGTAAACAGTGCTAAGACCACAGATCCAAAGCACAGGTAATTTATTACTCTCAGGAACTCTTTCTGAGTTTAATAAAGCATGGGGGCCATTTAAATAAAATGTCAATGTTACAGCAGGTCCCAGTGCCCGCCACAATGCATCAAGAGCCATGCAATGAAGGTGCATCTTTCATTCTTTCTCAATTTGTACAGAAATGTTTGATTTTCCCTTGCGAGTCTTATAGAAAGCAAGGAGAATGTCTCTTTGTGAGAGGTGTATAAACATGTCCTTGAAGACGGAGTGGAGAAGGGCGTGTTGTGCTGAG
The DNA here is from genome assembly GCA_013401275.1 of Pandion haliaetus. Classification (NCBI taxonomy): domain Eukaryota; kingdom Metazoa; phylum Chordata; class Aves; order Accipitriformes; family Pandionidae; genus Pandion; species Pandion haliaetus. The sequence continues at coordinate 17,468 of VYZV01026343.1, read as the reverse complement.
GAGCTGGCAGTTTTTCTAATCTTCACCACATTCAACTACTGTCCTTCTTGTCTTGTTTCATCCTAATGTGACTCTCCCCATCATATTCTCTCCCCTAAAACCTTGCAGTTCATTATACCAGAATAAGCATTCAGTATTTAGAAAGACATTTTAATACATTTTTGCCTGAATAAAGAAGTTCATGGCTATTGAGTTCAGAGAAAAATTGAAGTATTTTTTTGTGCTATGACCTTACAGATTTTACTTAGTCATGCAATGAGGCTTTATTCTGTGAGAAGTGGTAGGGTTTTACTGACAATTTGGAGAGCTTTTAGCAAAACATTAGTGATTAAAGTACTAAAACCGATTTTGGACATAAAAGCCAACAGAAACTTGCATTCATTTGGTCAAAGCAATTTAATAATATGTATTTAAATTAGCTCTTCTTAACAAGCCACAAAGACTGCCAAATTACATTTTGAAAGACAAATGAGCACCCGTTTGCTGATAATTCTGTGGCTATTTGAGATGAGTTTTAGCTAATTGTGTTTGACTGCTAGGTGGGAGGCTTGGAAAAGGAAAAGTTTGTCACAGGTTGCCAAACCCTGAAATGCGTATCATTTCTCCATGTGTTGTGCTGAACTGCTGCAGAGCTACAGCTGAATTAAAGAAAAGGGGAGCAGGCGAGAAATAAATTATGTACGCACCTCTTAAATAATTAGTGAATATTTCTTACACTGTTCCTTGGTAGTTGAGGCAGGTCTCACACTTCAGGAAAATAAAGTGTGTGAAGTTCTGAGTTATTTCTGATGCCTTTTGTTTAGGAGCTTGTGGGATAAATCTTCCACTGGCAGTAGAAACAGGGGAGATAGATAGGTGCTTCGAGCCCTGCCATGGGGTACAGTGAAGAGGAGGAGAAAGAGAGTCAATGACTCAACTCTTTGTGGGATCTTGTGCAAGACTCAAAGGTTTTTTTGAGGGGGCGTTGTTCTGAATTTTTTTCCTTAATTTTTCTTAATCACTGGTAAATAACAGCTTGTGAAGCCAGCCTTGGAGTCAGGCTTTCCCAGTGGTAGGACCCACAATGCCTGTTATAAAGGTTTTAAGTTGAAGTATGAATAGGACTCCTGTCTCTTTTGGTGGCCATCTCCTTGTTAAATGATGCAGGCTTTTGAAATATTCTGATAGCTGGTGCTGGAGAAGAAAAATGAAAATATTTTTTTCCTAAAAATGTATCCACTATACCACACTTTGACAGTTTGCAGCTTTCAGACCATTCAAGCTGGGAGGTATGGGAACAACTTCCCTATAGGAATGGGGTTTGTGAAAAAATTGAGTGCTTTCAAAATGGGGTTTATAAGATCATATGTTTGCTATAAGAACGGATTACATACAGGGATGAAAGTGCAACTCTTCCATCCAGGTTCTCAATCCCTTACCAGGATGGCTTACTGTAACTTTGCTCTATATTGAAAGATTAAGTCCACTAAATTACTTGTATTGTGTTTCTGGTTGGTGGGGTGCAAAATCATGGTTGTGTGGATGCAGTGAGCCATCAACTTAACTTTTGCTGAGGCTGTTGGATCACAGCCTGTTAGAAACCATATTTCACAAAGTGCTTAAAGGTGTCAAATAATCAGCACTACAGCACTCGCCCTTACATATCTTGTCAGCGCAGTCTCTTAAACATCGCTATCATCCATGTGCTCCAAACCTGCATTACTTTTGCACATACTTGCCTGTGCCCCTACTGTGTATATTCTTTGCTTGTGGCCTTCTTAATGTTTGTTTATAATATTGAGTGAAAAATGTAATTACAATGAAATGGCATATTTGCAGTGAACTACTGCTTTTTCAAATTTTAAGATGTTTTTGCCTAATTGAAACACCTGAATGAAAAGGGATTATATTTAAATTCTTTTATGGCTTTCATCATTGAGTAGCAGATGAAAAGCAATTGCATGAACAAATCTGAAAAAAAAGAAACCAGGAAAAATTTGAACAAAGCAAACCAAACTTTTTCACAAGTAAAATAAATGAATGCTTTAAAGTTTTAAAAATTATTATTTAAAAACTTCAGTGAAAGTTATTTGCCTATTTGCAAAATCTTGTGACCATTCTTCTATAAATTTAGTTACTTTTGATGCAGGTGTACTTCACATAGTCATGAGTGAAGTTTAAAGAATTTGGCACTACATTTCTTTTCAAAGAATAAGACATGAACACCTGCTAACACCCATATTCCGGTCTGTTCCTTATGCGATTGGGGTGAATATTTGCTGATGATGGGAAAACCTAAGAGTTTTGCCAGATTTTGATGGTCACTCCAATTTAGATGCTCCTCTGAAATTTCCATTCTTGATTCAAACCATCTGGATCTATAAAACTGACTTCTACTCTTGCCTTGCCTGTAGTACTGTGAGGCTCATCTGGTCACTACAGGTAATTTGACTTCAAATCCCACTGCTGACTGTGCAAATTTAATGTGTCTCAGAGAAAAATGTAAGAAATTCTGTAGCGATAAGTTGTAGGATAAAATGTCTTTATTTCAGTGTTTGTTGACTAATATTGGCCAATAGGCCATTTCTACTATTAAGATCGGTTGTCAGGAAAAAACCCAAGAGATTTTGGGTATACCTGAGTTAGATAAACTTTGTGTGGCAATTTTGAGAATCAAGCACCTCAAAAATATCCAAACTATAATCTGAGTTCATTAAAAACTATCTTCTTTTGTACTGGTTTTCTGCTCATGATGCACTGATTTTTCAAAATAATTACTACTATATGAAGAATTAAAGCATATTGCAATTACTCAGTACTGGTGTACTTCTGAAGGAAAAAGAACAAAACCCAACATAAGTGTTGTGAAATTCAAAAGTGGTGAAAGCCTATGACAGCTTATGAGACATGCCTGATAAAAATTTGCAACTATAACTGTAGTTGTCAGAAATTTATTTGTGATAAATACCCATCAGCTACAAGCGCTGGAGACATACTTTGCTGAGTTTCTTTAAGGTCTCCATAGCTTTAACCCGAGAAACCTGGCAGGGCTGGTAGACTCAATCTGGTCTGCAGTTTCTTGGTTCTTGTGCTGGATGGCAGCCAGTGCATTAGCGCTGGACCCATTCCTGCCTGTGCCTGGAATTACTCCCTGGGAGACAGCACAGCCCCCACCAGGCAGCGTTGCGGAGAGGCAGAGTACTTGAGTAAACTCAGGCCATCTGTTGGTTGCATAAATTAGTTTTCCCCTTTTGCCCATCTAGACATAAGGTATCCACTTTTTTTTCTTTTTTTTTTCTTCCCCCACCAAATAATGTATTTTTTCTTTATCCAGCTGTAGTAGGACAGAGATAGGCAAATGGATTTCTTGTTACTTTTTTCTTCTTTACTTGTGGTTGCGTGCATTTCATTGTAGTGCTTTGTTTAACAAATCAAATTATTTCCTTCATATACGTGTTCTGCTTTGGAAATAGTTAATGGCTCCTCACCAGAGATAACCTTTATTCATGATAGAGGAGAAACATGATTATAGTTCCTTTCCCTTCTTCTCCCCATCTTTTTTCCTGTTTCATTTTTTCTCCATTTCCCCCTTTTTTATTTTCCCTTTTTTCCTCTTTTCTTATTTGTTTTCTTCTTCTTCCTCTTCTCTCCTCATGAATACTAACACTATAATATGATTAAATAGATAAGGGACTAAACTGACTGTATTAGCATAACTTAAATGATTTACTTCAAACGGTATGTTTGTTGTTCAGCATTCAAGGAAGAATTAAATTCAGCAGTAACTATCAACTTCAGTCATTTTAAAGGCTCTCTTTCCATTTTACTTTTCTCTTAGCACTCTGTGGGAATCAGACTCCTTGACCATTTAGCAGTTGAATAGTCCATCACTAGAAACAGTCAGTTTTGAAGCTTTATTAAATGATTTTTAGTGGCACCTTCTACCTCTCAGACAAAACAGTGTAGTATTTCTTTCACAAGGCATATTTGGATTTTCCTAGCAATAGTCTTCCTGAAGCTCTCCCGTAGGAACACAGGATATCTTGATGCCTGTTCTGTCAAGTCACTTTGCTTATTTTGAATGTCTGTTGCCATTTTGATTTATTTCCATTTTTTCCTCTTGCAGATTTATTTGAAAAACAGAGATCTGTATACTGTAGAAGCCAACAACCCTCGTCAACTAGTGGAAATTGCAGCCAGAGACATTGAAAAACTTCTGAGTAACAGGTCGAAAGCCTTGGTGGTGAGTACTAATGGGTTAGGTTTTCTGTTTAGCATTTTAAAAAAATCTTTATTTATTATTGAAACATGCTTTTATTGTTACTGTTGCTGCCTATACAGTTAAGGCAGTGTCAGCCTGATGCGTACAGGACATGATATGTAGAAAGATGGCTCGTGACTTCATGGTAGAAGATGAACTCATTAGTTCATTGGCATAGGGCAGATGCTTATAATAATGATGGACAGATTAGGAACCATGGCCAAGTAACAAACCAAGTTATAAATAGATTGGGAAATATTCCTCTAAGTGACGACATGAATGTTTATGACTTGAAGATCACTGTACTCTACAGTCAGTAGAGATCTCGGAGAAATAAGAAGTAGAGCTTTTTTAAAATGTGATTTAAAAATAATGGTATCTTTGAAGTCACGATGTTCATTTTGGTATTATTGCTAACTACATCCGTTGATAGTCGGTCTCTTCGTCTCTTTAGTTACTCGGTCTTTCTTGATGGTAACAACTAATTCTCCTTCAACAAATGCAGCTGTGTGTGAATCAGATTAATTTCCATACCTATTATATTTCTGACTTGCTAATTTAATCAATATTTCAATCATGTTTCATATCAGCATAGTTAATCCTGAACTATTAGTGTGAAGACCATGCTGCATTGTAACCTCACGATTCTTTGCATTTTAAATAAGAAGTAGCTATCTCTTTAAAGTGCTTTTGCCAGCAGTCCCTTTCTCTTCTATCCTGTAAGACACCAAACCTGGGTAATTGCTTTTTATGATTCCTACTCACATCACTCTGACTTGTATAAGAGTTTAGGGTGCTTTTTTAGAAGATACTGACCAAATATGCATGGGGGGGATCCGGATGAATTCATAAACATGCTTTTTAGAGAGCAGAGCTATTAGAAATGGGTTTAAAGGATGGAACAGCAGACGGGGATTCCCTGAGCAATTACATATCCACATAGACTTGCAGATGAGTTTGGACATGTTATTTAAAGTGAAACAGAGAAGAAAGAGGGATTAATTCACCTAACTGTAGACATCTATTCAGCTGGTCGTCCTAAGCTCCTTTTTTGTTCAGTGGAATAAAACAGGCACTTCTCAGTCAGGATTGACCTGACACGTTCTGAATAAGACTTTAAAATGGGATGAACTACAGCCCGTAAGTATTTACTTCTCTCTTTTTCTATCAGAGGAACCCTGATGTAAATGTCTATGCTGTAGGTGTGTAAAATTGGTGGAGATAAGTCCCACCCAAGCATTCCTTTTATCAGCACAGTTTCATGCAGCTGAAGAATCAGTACGAGCATGAAATCCTTGCTGCATGCTATCCTGAAGACTTGTAGGCAATGAGATTTTGCTTAGTCCATTGTCTGTGCATAGGTATAACAGGAGGTACCCGTTTTCTTGCCTTCTGTTCTTAGCAGGAGTTCACTCTTCCAGTTCCCATAGCTTCCAATACATGGAAGGTACATCAGTGTTACCTGGGCCAAAGCTTCTCTGCTTCAGTCAAATGACTGTAAAAAAGATTATTTTTTTCTTTGTTTTCCTGTTTTAACTCAGTGGGCATGTGTTTATGTAGTACTCTGTGGGCTTTGTATTCTTGTTGTAAAATACTATAAGACGTTTACAGACCTCTGTGAATACACCAGTTTTCCCACCAACCCATATTAGTCTGATGTTTTTAAATTATCACAGCCAAATCTTATATTTTCTTGAGACTCAAAATTAAAGTCGGGGTTTGTTTGTGTCTGTGGTGGTTTGATATTAAAACTTTAGGAAAATTGAATAACTATTTCATGCTTATTTTAGAAAAGATTCCAGAACAGTTTTTCTGTGACTGTGGCAGAAGAAAGGTGCCTACCTCATTTTAGGCAAGCCCATGGTCACTTTTTGAAAAGGGTAATACAGTTCGGTTCTCTGATGTAATAGCAGCTTACATTAGGGGAAGGATGTTCCTTCAGTCCAGTTGCTCTCTTTTTTTTTTTTTTTTAAAAAAAA